>JAULBS010074073.1:0-20733 GCA_032355785.1 Symmetromphalus regularis | reverse complement strand
TAGCTACAAAACTAATCCAAATGCAAGTTGTTATGACAAATAGTTTGTTCAATATGAGTAATTTCATGTAGACAAGTGAACAAAATGTCCCTCCGACACTGCTTGATCTTGCCCATGTATGTAAAAGTTTAAACGTTTTTGTTAGCAGATTGCCATATATTTTTTGTACATGTATACAACTGGATACATATATACATGTATGTTTGTAAAAAGCTATTTATTAAAACAATATTTATGCTCAAGTATCCAATCCTCAATATATGCAACGGCAATTAGCAGTGCAGCAGTAAAACTAAAAGATGTTATGTACTGTAATTGGTTTATGGCAGTATTGTTGTTTGTACTGTCATTCCACAAATATAAAATTAGAAGTTTGCTTAATTTCATAAAATTGCCATTGCAAAGCCACAGCAAACTCATTGCTATACGTGCTATTGTTAAGTCTGAGTATATTTAATCAAACATGCTTATCCTTCGATTCCTTCCATAGTGAGATTGTGAAATCTTTTGGGCTATGATAAATTATTGGTGTTTGTATTCTAAGTTATCAGTCAAACAAGTTGAAATAATTGGTCGCGTAGCACCTGTAAAGAATAGTATCAACCACTTAAGACACCTAACTTTATCATTGTTGGGTAGTCATGTCTGGAAATAATTTCCAATTCACAGACATTGTCTGGTAGAAATCTGTCATTTTTGTAAATATACCAGTGACAAAATTAATTCTGTCAGTAATTATGTCCAACACTTGTGTTTTAATTTAAATGAAAATTAACATTTCGGTATAAAATCAACTTGATGCAGTTTGTATATATATATATATATACATATTACATGTAAGACAGAAATAGTGGTAAATTAAATAATGATAAAAACATGCAGTATAAAACCTAAGTTTTATATATATAGAGGATATTAAATGAGTGGCCATTTAATTTATTATCAAATTTATGTCCTTTGAGAAATAATTATTTCACAACGAACATAAATTTGATAATAAATGGTGACGAGTTTGATATTCTGTTTGTTATCCTCAAACAGTTTTAATCCTTCTATTCTTTAAACTTTGGATGACGTTACTTTGTACTTTTTCTAGTTTTAGTGATATCATTTGCACTTTTACAAAATTATAATGACGTCATATTTAGTACAGGCAAGGTTATTGGTTATAATGGTGAGAGTGACCCGGTGAAATGTATTGTTAAATCAATGTATAATATTTCTCATTGAGAAAATATGAAAAATATTTCCCAGTTATGAGTGACATCTGGGGTAATAAAGATTGATGTTTACAGCAAAAATTATTGTCTCAAGGCCTGGATAATTAGTAGTTGTAACTTTACATTATTTAAACCAATAAAAGAAATAATTAAAATGACTATTTCTGATTTTAGGTTCGGACAATGTGCGACAGTTTTGGGACAGATATTACCAGGGAATGCAGGGTATTATATTTGTTATAAACAGTGCAGGGACCGATGAAGAGCTGGAGGAAGCGAAGATGGAGATGAGGAAAGCTTTAGATCATCCATCAATTCGTGGATTACCACTGTTGGTGTTGGCCAACTTTCAGAACCAAACTGGTGCTAAAACTGCAGATGAGGTGAGTACCAGTGATACAGATTGGTCATGAAAGGGTTGTTTGTTTAATGACACCCCAGCACAGTTTATTTATAAGTATGTCCTGTAAGGTTAAAATAAGAGGAAACATAGGATGCTTTATAGACTGTTTGTCGTAGAAAAGGTTGTGTCTGATTATTTAAATGGTTATGTAGTTTGTTCTATGTTTTTAAACATTTTCTTCTGGTGTTTAATGGAATAATAGCTTCAATAACTTACACATACAGTTGACTTATTTTCAGATGTCCAAGTTTCTGGAGCTTGAATTGGAGACAGACAAACGCCAATGGACAATTCAGGGTTGCTCGCTCGATGATTTGGAGGGCACAAGGGCAGGCTTCTTGAGACTTAACACATTCCTCTTGGAGAACATGGAGAAAAGGGCAGCAGAGAATGGACCTGGGGATATCAACAGAATTTAGTACTGATTGCTGTTATAACTAGTTGGTTGACAATGTGTCTGCTGGAACCCAGTATACTTTCAACTACACAAAGCAGTGCACAGTTTTGAGAAGAAAAATTAAAGTTCCCGTTTGCATGTCTCGAGAGCTTGGACACTTACCCGGCATGCCATAAAAGTAGAGACTTCTGTATTATTTTAGGAAGAACCCGATTTCCAGACACTTCTAAAATTGTGCACTGCAAAGAATCGTCAGTCCATTTCATCTTTCTACAGGGTGTATACAAAGAACTGTTGCTCAAGTTTATTTTTGAGTTCGTAGGTCATATGTCAAGGCCACGGTGATATCAAAACTAGTTGGTTGATACATCTACACAGAGCTTATTCAAAGAACTCGGTTGCTCAGTTTTAAATTGGAAGTTAAGTTTAAGATGAAAGGTCAAATGTCTCATTGGTTTCAAAAGTAGTTAATTGATCCATCTATCCTCATGTCAGCCTTTTGGGATCTACTTTGAACTTTACCAAAAATTGTCTCTGCATTTAAACTTTGTGTAAAGAGCTTATACAAAGAACATTTGCTTGTTTTATTTTGAGTTCAAAGGCCACAGTTACATTGTTTAATTTCACGTTGAAAGGTCAAATTTCGCTGAAATCAAAACTTATTATTTGATTCATCTGTGTTCACATCATATTTTGACATTCACATACTTTGAATTTCACAAATAATCAAAAGCCTTTTACATTTTTATACAGTGAATCAGAATGGATGGTTATTTAAAGTAATATTATAGAGTTCCAGTAATTTAACATGTCCCAGTAATAAAGCACATATACATGTATAACCATACACTTATAAATCAGTATTTTTCTACAATCGACTTCTCTCAACTTTCTATTTTATATTTTTATACAGGGAATCAGAATGGATGGTTATTTAAAGTAATATTATAGAGTTCCAGTAATAAAGCACATACATGTATAACCATACACTTATAAATCAGTATTTTTCTCCAGTCGACTTCTCTCAACTTTTTATTTTATATTTTTATGAGGACTGTCGCTATAGCTATTTTCAACTTCAAAATAATTTCCCAAGATGAAACAAAAGTATGAGGCAAAACAACAGCGTTTGAGGAATTAAGATAAATTTGAACACAAAATAATATATAATAGAAGATCCTATACTGATTTGTTGCAATGACGATTTCTTTGACTGTTGTATAAATGGTATTATGCATGTTGTACAGATTTTATGTAACATTATCAAATTCAAAATGGAGCTTTCAAAATCCTAATTCCAAGCCCAGTGTGACAGTCCACATAAAAGCAAAAAATAAAATATTATTAATTAATATATTATACATGTATTTGTAAGCATGGTATTGTATTTGTTTAGTTTATTACTGAAAGATGTTAAATTAATGGACGCCCTATAATGTCACTTCAAGGACTCCCATTACTAAAATGTAATTGGCTGGGGGTGGGGTATGTCATAGACATACTGTGGTAATAAAAAGAAAAAATTGAAAAATTGGTGATGCATGTTGATTTATAAATAATGCATGAATGTTTTTGTACAAATTATACAAAGAACTTTATTGCTGAAGCTTTGTTTTGAGTTGACATGGTCAAATGTCAAGCCACAGAGGCACTGAATCCAGTTTGTTGATGTTTCTGCTCTATCTATATGCCCTATATACTTTCAAGTACATAAAGAACTGTCCATTTTGTCTTGTAAAGAATGTATACAAAGAACTACTGCTCAAGTTTAATTTTGAGTTCATAGGTCAAATGTCAAGGCTATAGAGTTGACTGAATGTTTTAGTTTTAAACATAGATTGAGTGCTTCTGTAGATATCTAATTATGGGCAGTTAATGTTTTTTATTTTATGTCTGTAATTATGTGTAATTAAAAGAAAGAAATGTTTCTTTAAAAAAAAAACAGCACCCTGTTTAATCAGGTTGTTTATAGTTATTTAAAATGTTTAAGTTTGTATTTAAACAATACTCTCAAGAAAAGAGACGATGTGTCATGCTCAGCATACAGATTTAAATTAATCTTTTAGGACATCTGGCACAACCCAAGATAATGGCAACAAAACTTTGCGGTGGAATTTACTCAATACTAACTGTGGAATTTACACAATACTAACTGTGGAATTTATGAAGACTGAAACTCGTTACAGATGTTTGGTGCATTTGAAACCTATCACATAAGAAGAAGAAATAAAGCACTAAAATGTGGATTGAGATCTTTGAAAAATCAACATTTTATTTTAGAAATGTTGTGAGGGGGGGAGGGATGTCTGAAAATTTGTGTACTCTGCACAAATAAAAAAAATGGTTAACCGCTTAGGTGTGAAACATAGATTAGTTGATATTTGAGGCTCATTTACATAAAAACTCCATAGGCTGCTAGTCATGGGAATAGCCAAACTTCATAGTCACTTTACCATATTCTAATTAGATTTATGTTAATCTGTCTGTGTATATTACATCAGATAAGATTCAGATAAACTGAAACGTCCATTAGATTGGTTTAAACCTTAAAACAAATTTTTTAACATTGCTTCAAGTTTTGTATGATTACATATGTGTTGAGCATACTCGTCTTGCAAAATACTTTAACAAATTTTAATCATGAAAATGGAATTAAAAACAACCTATAATGATGTAATTACTTTGATATAATATACACAAGTATTAACAAAATGGTGATTAGAATATAACTCATTTCTAGTCTACAAACAATAACTTTGATAATACTACCACCATCATTATTAAACGCAGACCCGTGACCTAATTAATTTCCAAACAAATTAATTTTAAATATAAACATTTGATTCGTCCATAGAAATACTTCATTCAACTACTTCCATAATCACTGCATCTTGCTCATTATCAAAAAAAAAAAAATGAAATTATGCTCACGGACAAATTTATAAAATAAAAAATGTGTTGTTTTTTTCCTTTGAAGGCGTAACTTATATATTTCGAGTCACTTCTTGCAAAAACATTTCATACCATTTTATTTCGCCTGACGAGACGTTCCATCTTGAAATTGGAAATTTTTAAATGTGAATAAATTTGATTGACTCGACATGGAATTCCCTATACCATGGTTCAGTTAAAATGTCTTGCTTGCTATGAAAACGAGATCTAGTATAATAAATACATGTAAATTTCATTTGTAATCAATATCTTGACCACAAAGGCCCTTAAATTCTGTGGAACTATGCCATTAATATGACAAATAATGGTAGGTTTGAGTTAGAAATCAACTTGGAATGTGTTGAAATTACATTTTTGATAATACATTTTTTGGGTAATTATGTAGTGGTTATTATGAAGGAAAATAGGTCCCACAAACTATTTTTTTTATTTCTTAATGTTTTATATATAACTTTTTACAGTTTGTGATACATTGTACAAGAGGCTTTTTTTAGTGTGATTTAATTTTTATTTTTTTAAACAATAATCACTAATAGAATATAACAGACTTCCATCAAAATACATAGACTTATAGTTATAATTTGTTACTTATAGACACCATTTTGTTATGGTATGTAGAATGTGTTTCTCATTTTACCATTTATTTTTATTTTTTGTATAATTGCAAAATGTATTTTACATGAAATAGAAATGGCACACACCTCAATCCTGAGATTATTGCCTTTAAAATATGAATGTTATGAGATTGCACAAATTGTGTTTTCTTCCTCAGCCAAATTATTGATAGTGCATACGTTTACAGTTACCTCCCTTTACAAGTTTTTGAGTTCAGAGATTTTTCAGTTTTGTTTTAATACAGATACTTTCCTCATTAGTTTACTTTGCAATTGCAATCAATGTCTTTTGAAATTATAAATTTATTGTTTGCCGTTGTCAAAGCTATCATAAATTTGATTTGTGGCAGCTTTGTACTGCCATTGCAAAAATATAAATAAATTAAGATGTATGTTAATTTTCTTGAAACAGCCATTGCCATTCCAAAGAGAAAGGATTAAGCTACAGCAATTACTGCAGATGCAAAATTCTCCCAATTTTAAGGGCTGTTGTTGTAAAAATATACCTGGTATGTTTTCTTTTAATCTTCGCATTAGATGTTAGATTATTATATCAAATCAATATAGTTCTGTGATTTTGTCCTATGCATCAAGAAAACAAAAGCCATTTGACAGATTGTTCTGTTTAAAATTAAAATGTGTAGTAAATTCATTTACATATATACATGATTACAGAAAAAAATCCCTGTATAAATAGATAAAAAACAAACAATTTTAGAATTTGTGGTGGTGGGGTTGTCCAAAAATATTAAGGTTTTTAATACTGGATTGGAATCCAAAGTTAATTACAATGATGTGATTGCTGAATCAACTTTGTCCTTTTTCTTTACAGGCTTACATACTTTTTTTTTCTTTTTTTTTTGAACGAACAGACATAATTTGAATAGTTTTTGCATGAAGTATAAAATGTACATACGACTGTTGTTGACAAATTTGTCTTTAGAAATATATTTCTCATTTGTTTAAAATTATATTGACAACTTTTGTATAATTAAGTTGATATAAAAATTATACTGACACCTTTTATGTTTTTCAATATATTTATTTCATTTCTATAATTATAAAATTTATATTGACAAATTTTATGTTTTTAAATATATTTAATTTCTGTGTAAAGCTTTATAAACACTTTTGTTTTAATATATTGAATTTCCTTTTAAACATATATTCACACATAAAAAATATATATTTGTTTCATTTATGAATATTTATTTTCTTGTTTGCTTTTGTAGTCATATTTAAACATTATTTTTATCTGTTAAATTTTCTGACCAGAAGATGCTTAGCCACATATATTTTATTAGAAAATGCTTTTTAATATGAGATCTGATACAATTTAATTCGTACACTATCTCACTTGTTAATATATATATATATATATATATATATATATATATATATAAAATGTACATCTAGATATATATAAAATGTACATGTATGTTACAGTTAAATTTTTTATAGTATATTGAAACTATTTTGTGAGTGTGAATGCGTGTGAGTAGATGCATGTAGAGCTGAACATGGTTATTCAAATTGTTAATGATCAACAATGTATTTTGATTTAGCCCATGTTAAAGAAAATGACCATTTCTTATTGGTTCACAATTATTGACATTTTCTTATTTGTATTAAGTGTACTAAATAATTAAATGGTGTCCTCATTTAAAAACATATGTCTCCACTGAATTTGTAATAATTTTTATCATAGCATTGACTGCTTCCAGTGACGTTTCTTACCAAAACTTTTATCTGTTTGCAGAATTTGCTGAGGCCTGTGAAAAAAATGATCCATTATTACAAGTATGTTCTGAAAATAACCTTTGAATGTCTCTGAGGTTGGATAATAGAGATAAATCTCCCACTGGTCTGACCTCTTCTCTGAAGACATCTATCACAATTCTTGGTCCATTCATCAAGTTTTTGTGAGGGCTGGACAGTACAGTCTGTCTCAGAAGTGCTAGAGTTCTTTCACAGCCCATATGTCATATATCTTTAAGAAGATCTCGTAATGTTGTGGTTGAAAACTTTGAAGCAAGCACTAACTGCAACTTTTCTTCTCTATTCAGTTATTTTTAGGAAAGAAGCCCAAGTGTCAGTGAGACGGTACTTGAAATAGCAACATAATATTTACCATAATTATTTATATATTCTCATTAATAATAGTTGCATAATCTTTGATGGTGAAACACTGAATGATAAATATGTAAATGAGCATCAGTGGTCCAGCGGTAAATTATAAGACTCTGAAACTGATGACAGTCATTCAAAACTCATTGGAGGTTGGCTCACACTTTACTACATATAAAAATTACTAAATGTTTGACATCCAATAGCCGATGATTAATAAATCAAGGTGCTTGTGGTGTTGTTAAATAAAACAAATCTCCAAAAAAGAGATAAAAATGTAATAATGTGCTATGATGGGTGGCAACACATATTACATAATTTGTTTACATGCAGTCAAGCTTTCATAATTTTAATGATGAATCTAAATTGCACCTGTCCATACTGTTTGTACAAATAGGCAAATGTTGATAATTTGTGATTGTAGATTTACATGGTTCCATCAGGTACATAAAGCCTGTTAGTTTTGAACCCTATAATTTGCAGATTGTGATAATTGGATTAAATGCCATGTGTGTTGATGTAGGTTCAAATCCCATTGTGTACTCACTTTGATTCATATTATAGAGTCATTGTGGATAATACATTCATAGTCAGGGTCATTTCATATGTTCCAGATGGGATAGTTAAAGCCTTTAAGAGAAAATGTCCAAAGACAAAGTAATGTAAAAAGACCAAAAGGCATAATACAGTACACGGCATGTGAATCATTTCTAAATTATATAATTTTGGATAATTGTTCTATTTAAATTATATATATCTTTGTTTTGCAGTACCAAATCTTCTGGACAGGATAACAACATCCCATCTGGAATGTTCTTTTGTTTTTTGTTTTTCAATATTTAAAAACAGGATAATTATTAAAATATATCATTTTAAAAGAATTCATATGCCTAGGTATTATGTTATTTGGTGTCCGACATTTCATGATTTGCTCTTAAATGCTGTGAATGTCTTGTTCACAGCATATGAAATGACCCTATGTACATGTATTATTACTATATCCATATTGTGTTTTAAATTATATTTTAATTGAAACAATTATGAAATCTAAGTGATAGCAGTTGTAGAAGATTGGCAACTACATGTCTGCTAGTACAAGTCGAATCTGTTGATTATGTTCATATTCTATTTTAAACTACTAGTCTGCTCATATCTGCTCTATTGTGGGTATTCTGTTTTAGACTATCTGCTCTATTGTGGGTATTCTGTTTTAGACTGTGTTATGGGATGAATGATTCTACTGTTGTTTTCCTAAAATGTTAACAAAAAAATACATCTTTGTGTATGATAGTTTGACCATGACTTTTATGAATAAACATTTTCCTTTTCTATTAGTTGAAATTGTTTTTGGTTTATTACAAATCACAAATTCTTACCTTACTTTTTTTTTTTTTTGATAACTTAAATGGAGCTAGACATGAACATTATCATCAGAATCATCACCATCCTATTCATCACGTTTTAGATAACCTATTTTCTAATACGATGATTACCTCCAATTTTAGACATTGTAACATATTTTCTAGTTTTATCATGACTGCCACTAGTTTTAGACATTGTAACATATTTTCTAGTTTTATGATGACTGCCACAGGTTTTAGACATTGTAACATATTTTCTAGTTTTATCATGACTGCCACTAGTTTTAGACATTGTAACATATTTTTTAGTTTATGATGACTGCCACTGGTTTTAAACATTTTCTGGTTTTATGATGACTGCCACTGGGTTTAGACATTGTAATGTATCTTCTAGTTTTATGACTATTGCCACTGGTTTTAGACATTGTAACATATTTTATGGTATTTACCTGACTTTTCTCGATTTAACTACTACAACCAGTATTTACCTGACTTACGCAGTTTAACTACTTCACCCAGTATTTACCTGACTTAGTTCAGATGGTATTTACCTGACTTTTCTCGATTCAACTACTTCAACCAGTATTAACTGGACTTACTCAGTTCAACTACTTCAACCAGTATTTACCTGACTTACTCAGTTCAACTACTTCAACCAGTATTTACCTGACTTACTCAGTTCAACTGGTGTTTACCTGACTTAAGTTCAATTTCTCCAGCTGGTATTTACCTGACTTACTCAATTCAACTACTTCAGCAGGTATTTACCTGACTTACACAGTTCAACTGCTTCAGCAGGTATTTACCTGACTTACACAGCTCTGCTACTTCAGCTAGTATTTACCTGACTTACTCAGTTCAACTACTTCAGCAAGTATTTACCTGTATTTACCTGACTTACACAGCTCTGCTACTTCAGCTAGTATTTACCTGACTTACTCAGTTCATCTGCTTCAGCAGGTATTTACCTGACATACACAGTTCAACTACTTCAGCAAGTATTTACCTGACTTACTCAGTTCAGCTAGTATTTACCTGACTTACTCAGTTCAACTACTTCAGCAGGTATTTACCTGACTTACTCAGTTCAACTACTTCAGCTGGTGTTTACCTGACTTTCTCAGTTCAACTACTTCAGCTAGTATTTACCTGACTTACTCAGTTCAACTACTTCAGCAGGTCTTTACCTGACTTACTCAGTTCAACTACTTCAGCTGGTGTTTACCTGACTTACTCAGTTCAACTACTTCAGCTGGTGTTTACCCGACTTACTCAGTTCAACTACTTCAGCTGCAGTTTACCTGACTTACTCAGTTCAACTACTTCAGCTGGTATTTACCTGACTTACTCAGTTCAACTACTTCAGCTGGTTTTTACCTTACTCAATTCAACTACTTCAGCTGGTGTTTACCTGACTTACTCAGTTCAACTACTTCAGCTGGTGTTTACCTGACTTTCTCAGTTCAGCTGGTATTTACCTGACTTACTCAGTTCAACTACTTCAGCTGGTATTTACCTGACTTACTCAGTTCAACTACTTCAGCTGGTGTTTACCTTACTCAATTCAACTACTTCGGCTGGTGTTTACCTGACTTACTCAGTTCAACTACTTCAGCTGGTGTTTTCCTGACTTACTCAGTTCAGCTACTTCAGCTTGTGTTTACCTGACTTACTCAGTTCAACTATTTCAGCAAGTATTTACCTGACTTACTCAGTTCAACTACTTCAGCTGATGTTTACCTACTCAGTTCAACTACTTCAGCAAGTATTTACCTGACTTTCTCAGTTCAACTACTTCAGCTGGTGGTTACCTGACTTACTCAGTTCAACTACCTCAGCTGGTATTTACCTGACTTACTCAGTTCAACTACGTCAGCTGGTATTTACCTGACTTACTCAGTTCAACTACTTCAGCTGGCATTTACTTGACTTATACAGCTCGGCTACTTCAGCTGGTATTTTCTTGACTTAGTTCAACTACTTCAGCAGGTATTTACCTGACTTACACAGCTCGGCTACTTCAGCTGGTATTTACCTGACTTACACAGTTCAACTACTTCAGCTGGTATTTACCTGACTTACACAGTTCAACTACTTCAGCAGGTATTTACTTGACTTACACAGCTCGGCTACTTCAGCTGGTATTTACTTGACTTACACAGCTCGGCTACTTCAGCTGGGTTTTTTCTGACTTTTCTCGGTTGAACCACCTTAGCAGGTATTTACGTGACTTGTAGAGTATTGACTATTGTTGTGACGATGTAAATGTCATATTGAGTTTATTGAAACTACAATTATCTAGCTTGTAAGTAGCATTTGTGGAATGTCGTGCGGTACGCTGAGTTAATCAATAACTGGAGAAAACGATTTACCAATCAGCGCAATAATTAAAGTCACTTACCCTACTTTATTAGGACAGCCACTGATTTTAGACATAACGTATTTTCCAGTTTTATCAGGATTGCCACTGGTTTTACACATTGCAACGTGTTTTATCAGGATTGTCATTAGTATTAGGCATTGAACGTATTTTCTAGTTTTATCAGGATTGCCACTGGTTTTACACATTGCAACGTGTTTTATCAGGATTGGTATTAGGCATTGAACGTATTTTCCAGTTTTATCAGGATTCTCATTGGTTTTTGACATTGCAACGCGTTTTATCAGGATTGCCACTGGTTTTAGACATCGCAACCTGTTTTATAAGGATTGTCACTGGTTTTAGACATTGCAACGTGTTTTATAAGGATTGTCACTGGTTTTAGACATTGCAACGCGTTTTATCAGGATTGTCACTGGTTTTAGACATTGCAACGCTTTTATAAGGATTGTCACTGGTTTTAGATATTGCAACGCTTTTTATCAGGATTGCCACTGGTTTTAGATATTGCAACGTGTTTTATCAGGATTGCCACTGGTTAGACATTGTAACGCGTTTTATCAGGATTGCCACTGGTTTTAGACATTGAACGTATTTTCCAGTTTTATCAGGATTGCCACTGGTTTTAGACATTGAACGTATTTTCCAGTTTTATCAGGATTGCCACTGGTTTTACACATTGTAACGTATTTTGAGGACAGCCACTGATTTTAGACATTGCAACATAACGGGATGCCACACAAAGAACATTTTAACATATTAACTAATTTTATAGCGAATCTGGCGGGGTTTGGTGGGTTTTTGTTTTTGTTTTTTTTGGCTTATTACCTCAAACATTTTTAACCATATTAAAAACTGACGATATAATTATTTATATTTATTATTTTTATTTATTTATTATTATTATCATATTTTATTCTTTATACTAGTTTTGGATATTGTAAAGTACTTGCAAGTTTATGACTAATAATATGACGAAAAAGAGGACTATTTTAACATGACGTAAACTGACAATAAAGAAGTGATATTGTTCGAAGTATCACAGTTACGGTTAATCAAGATTGGAAAGGTATGAATTCTCGTTTGGAAATGTCGCGGTTATCGATCTTTCTCCCAGAAACAATTCCACATCAATAGCTTCAGTAGTGGTGAACCGAAAATAACACGTTTACATACGTTACAACGTCTTCTGTGCTTCGTGCAAACTATTAGTCCAGACTTTTCTTTTAAATGTATTTGATTTACAATGATGATAGATTTGAAACTGGTAAATATTGCATTTAGCGGTTTCAAATTGTTAACGATCTGATTCTGCTTGTATGGTTTACTAAACTGTGTTAAATTACAGGCCCGTACGCAGGATTTTCTTTAGGGGGGTGAGTTTGTGAAGGCCCGAAGGGATATCCATGTTTTAATTTCGTTTTTAACGTTATTCTAGTAAATTAGCGTTAATCCAAATTTACATTTACGGACCTCGACAGATTTAGGGGTGTGCGTGCGCACCCGTCGCACCACCCTACCCCACCCCCCTGCGTACGGGCCTGGATTATTAGATCATAGAAGTCTGTAAGCATGGCATTGAAGTTTCGCATATGAGGATACATTAATTTAAAATAGTCTTATATAACGTGTTTATTTTACATTTTTACAAGAATGCCACTTTATCCATTTTAAATTTAAAAAGCTCGGACCGAATATTTCGAAACAAGTCATTTTTTGATTTGACGATGACGTCACACTAAAACATATAAAATAAAATATGCGTATAACCTTTAACACAATGGTCTAAAATGGTCTTCATTGTTATAAACAGACATTGAATGATCCGTTATATAGGCTTCTGCATTAAAACTCGTCATTTCTTAAACTACGTTGTTTCCCAGACGACTTTATTAGAAGATTAAAGTAATGTTTTGATTCAAAATAGCTAAAGTGGCAGTCCTCATAAAAAATAAAATAAAATGTTGAATGAATGTTGGTTTAACGACCACCCAGCACAAAATTAAATGTCAGCTATTGGTGGTCAAACTATGATTAAAAGTAAAAAATATGGTTCATAAAATAACATGTTATGAGAATTCTTTCATTCCATAAACAACAATTGTTTTCAAAGGGTGTGGTTGTATTTCAAGTGTTGTTATTATTATTATTGTTATTATTATTATAAATTATTGTTTTAAAACTGAAACTTAAAATTATTGGACTGCCTTAAAAAAGAGGTTAATACCCCAATCAAAAGGCGTTTACAGGTATATTGAAGAAACGTGCTCTAGAGGGGGCTAAAACCCGTTTAAGGCTGTCTTTTTATGAGCGGATGCACAACTATTTGAAGGGGTGTCGAAAACTATTTTTAATATTGGAAGAGAGTGTCTAAATCTAGTTACGACCAAATTATAAATGGGAAAAGTAGAATATTGGTGGCCGAAGGTATATCTCCTGAACTCTTCCCTGGATCCGACTTTGTGTTCCGTAGTCTTGTAAAAGTCTTGAAGCAGTCTTGTAAAAGTCTTGAAGCAGTCTTTAAAAGTCTTGAAGCAGTCGTGTAAGTCTTGAGGCAGTTTTGTAAGTCTTGAGGCAGTCTTGTAAAAGTCTTGAGGCAGTCTTGTAAAAGTCTTGAGGCAGTCTTGTAAGTCTTGAGGCAGTTTTGTAAAAGTCTTGAGGCAGTCGTTTAAAAGTCTTGAGGCTGTTTTGTAAGTTTTGAGGCAGTCTTGTAAAAGTTTTGTGTCAATCTTGTAAAAGTCTAGAGGCAGTCTTGTAAAAGTATTTAAGACTCTCTTCAGGCAGACTAGCATTTCAAAACTGTTGCATCTCCGACATCTTGAAATCGATAATATGTGATAAAATTATGTTTTCAACACCGGAACATGTCCATAATCGAACTCACATCACACAAACGTGCGATGAGTCAGCTATCTGATAGTTTTATTACCAATAATAATGTTTCTCTATTAGGAGTAAAAATAGAAATTACGATAACATGAAAACAGTAAATTTATCCAAAATGCCAATATAAGTAATAACTAATTAGCCGTGTTTTAAAGATCATCTATTATATTTGACTTTTTGTGAGGATATGCATTTGCTTGTTCATGTGTATTGACAGTATTGTACGAATTGTGTCACAAGTAAATAAGACACCCCAAGCTTTGATAATCGTGTTTCTTCCATATTTCATTTTGAAAAGTCGGAACAGATCAATTCAAGTTATTATAAATGGCGTTGATTTAAGTCTCTCAGGGAGATCACATTTAAAGTGTCAATAAGGATGCTTGTCGAAGCTTACCACATATTGTACAATGCTGTACGACCTCTCGAACACAATTGCGTCCTCTCACGATGCATTCTGTTATGTGTCTCTCTTAAGATTAACTTTGACACGTAGCTTGATGAAGGAAGTAGAATTGAACGAATCTGCTCATAGAGAAAAGTCGATCTCTGAAGACTACCACCTACTCTAATTATTCCATCATCTTTGAAAGGAGTCAAAATGTGGTTCCTCTCATTGTAATTATCTAAATCTTGAGCTGTGCGAATCTAATAGTGTCTAGCTTTTTTAACGTTCTTCAAGTAGATGTGTACCCATGATCATTTCTGTTTGTTCATCTATCTTTGATTTTTGATTATGTACATAACAAAAGAACCGTATCCTGATAAAAATCTTAGGGGGCACTACTTTTTATAAACAAGATTTATGGGGGTGGCTACTGTCCTCCTCCCCCCACCCCTCGGAGGGTACTACCTGAACGAAAGTAATATATGATTACTTTCATTTATCACTGTTAATTACAAAATTGGTGTATTGTCTTTACATTCGTAAACACAGTTACGGCTCATTTTGTTCTTCATTCTTCAAAGCTATTTAGAATGATAGTTGGTCTGGTAATTGATATTTTGGTTTGCTGGGGAGAGCTGGACCATTTTCCAACGTCCACTCATTTTCTTAACCTCTGGATCCCTGACCAAGCCATCAGCAGGAACCGGATTCATGGTTCTTTTAACAAATTAATTTAAGCTATTCTAACACCAACAAAAGCTTTAAAAGTTATTGCTTCTTACTGTATCCAGTGAATCATAATTTATGAAGTAAGCATCGGTTTCTCTCTCAGTTCTTCAAATGTATATATTATTGGTTTGATTTTGTTTAACGACACCACTAGAACAACTGAATGTCAAACATTTAGTAATATTAAAACGTTGTCAAATGTGGGCCAGCCTCTAGAGGGTTTTGAACCACTAACGGCTTTTGAACCACAGTCATTAGCTTAAGAGTCCGATGTCCTATCACTGGACCACTGAGACTAATCTAGATGCAATAAGTTCAGTCATCAGTTCTATCCTTGGAGCAGTGTTTTGTTTAGACTCACTCCTCAAATATAGTCTTAGCTAATCCAGATGCAATAAGTTCAGTCATCAGTTCTATCCTTGAAGCAGTGTTTTGTTTAGACTCACTCCTCAAATATAGTCTTAGCTAATCCAGATGCAATAAGTCCAGTCATCAGTTCTATCCTTGAAGCAGTGTTTTGTTTAAGAGGTTAAACACTTTAGCCGACACCAACTGAATGCTAGGTCCAACTGAAATAGACCGCAGGAGATAGGTTACAGCTCCATGTATGTTTTAGCAGTGACATCGGTGAATATATGTAAGTCAGACGTACCAGCAACCTCTTCTGGTTTAATGAATCCTGGAAAACATATAACATTAGGAGGATCAGCGTGAAATACAGGCGGTGCCTCTTATCTCAATCATTCTTACCACACTTATTCATTGATCTGCACTCTTTGGAAATGTGAACTCGGATCAAACTGCTAAAAACAAATTCTTAACTTTCTTTTCTTTTTTTTTGGATTTTTTTTCTTCTTTTTAACACCATTAGAGCACACTGATTTATTACTCGTCGGCTATTGGAT
The DNA here is from genome assembly GCA_032355785.1 of Symmetromphalus regularis. Taxonomy (NCBI): domain Eukaryota; kingdom Metazoa; phylum Mollusca; class Gastropoda; order Neomphalida; family Neomphalidae; genus Symmetromphalus; species Symmetromphalus regularis. The sequence goes on along the minus strand of JAULBS010074073.1, from coordinate 4,371 downwards.
GTCAAACATGTGGTTATTTTGACACGTAGTCAAGTGTGAGCTAGTCTTTAACAAGTTTTGAACCACTGTCATCAGCTTGAGAGTCCGACGTTGTACCACTGGACCACCAAAGATGACAAAATTCTTGTATTTTCTGCAACTGACGAGTCGACAGAAGTTGGACAATACTTGACAGTGATTCTCGTTACACACATAGCACCTCATGAATCTTCTTGTTTTATCAAGTAGCTGCTGTGTTGAATATACACGACCACGATGATCTTTATCCTGCCCATGTCTGCAATCACGTTTGTGACCAGTTTGAATCTCATTAAAGTGTGGATCAAATATAGATTTTACCTGTTTCTCCAGGAAGTTACCCACGTGTTGTCGAAAACTCACTGCTGTGTTTGCATCTAAAAAATAATTCATCCGTTGCAATGTAGCTTAACAGTTAACAATATGAAATGACAAATCTCGTGAATATTTTCATTCAAATGGAACTTTTTTAAAACTTATTGATGAGTCCTGGCAATAACACCTTCTTGTCCACATTGCATATCATGATATGTAAAGTGTGTTTTTTAATTTAACAATGCCTAGAGCACATTGATTTTTTATCTTATCATCGGCTATTGGACGTCAATCATATGGTCATTCTGACATTTATTTAGAGGAAACCCGCACCCGCCACATAGGATACTCTTTCCGAAAAGCAGCAAGGTGTCTTGTATATATACTGTCCCAGACAGGACAGCACATACCACGGCCTTTGAAGAATCAGTTGTGGACCACTGGTTGGAACGGAAACTAGCTATCATGATATGTAATGCTGTAGCATACATCACACCCCAAAACCCCAGATCTGAAATTGAATTAATATACTACAAGGAGTTGTCATCAAATTTGCTAAGTGTAACACCAGCCTCTACGAGTTTCTGGTCTCTGAAACATTTCTTCTATCGAAATAACTATTCCGCAGAGGTTCTGAAAGCTGACTTTCTCTAAATTCAGCCAGATGCCTGAACCATAAATTGATATAGAAAGTATTAACGTCACTTATCACCATCACTGATGAACAGAAGATCTTGTATACGAAAATTCTTTTAAAATGATTACATTAGAAGAACATTTATTTAAATACTGACTATTCACAGAAGAATTGTTTGAAATACTGTTTGAAGCCTTTCTATCTGAAACATGACAATTGATATATTTTTCATTTGATACCTGACTTCATAGATTGTTGATTTAAATTTTGATCATTAACGCAACAGGATTCATTTCCTTTTCTGCTGATATCAGAATCCATCTTCGTAACAACCATTATAATTACCACCACCACGCCACCTTCATTACCACCACCACCACCACCACTATCATTATCACCAATTTCATCGCATCCACCTCGTCCTCCTCCACCACTATACATTCATCTCACCTCCACTACCACCACCATTAGTATGATCATCACCTCCAACTTATCTTATCCACCAGCATCATCATCATAATGATCATTACAACCACCATAATCACCAATCTCCACCATCACCACCACATCAACATAATTATCAACATTACCACCATCATTACCCACCTTCACCACCATCATCATAATGATCATCAACATTAGTATCATCACCATCGTCATCATCATCGTACCCGCCTGACACCCATGGACCTACCCGACTGTGCTATTGGATACGCGTGCAGCGTGTAAACTTACCGTTTCTATAGATACTCTTTGTGGTAGAACGATTCGCGTACATGCTCTGATATTGATTATAAGTGTAACGCAGAATTGACCAGTTTCCCTATATACCTGCCTGCCTGTGAGCCAGGGAGCTAGCGAGCGAACCAACGAACAGCAGTAGTCGTGAAGCGACGCGACACCTGCACAGGAAGCTCACGACTTAACAAGACACGGACATCGTCAACGACGGTCTCGGAAAGATTTTGGGAGACCTATGAAGGCTATAGGCTTGATGATGACGTTCGCCAAGATGTAAGAGATCTTATAAAAGCAACGAATGGGAATCGCCATTGGAGAAATCAATTTTATCCTCTTTGTCTAGATCTTTTTAATACCCATGTTCAGAGTGGTTTGGAATTGAGAAACTAAAAAACAACGGTAAAACGAAAGTCAGTAAAACAGATGAAAAAACCAATGTGTGTTTGCTAAAATGAAAGAAGATTTCTTGTAAAGATAAAAAAGGTGGTTTGGAATTTTTACTGGATAATTCAGTGTTGCTTGTATCGTTTTAATGTGTTATACATAGTTAAGAGATGATTGGAATTGAGAAGAAAAAAATGTGGTAAAGCGAAAGTTGAGGAAAAGGACAACAATATATGTATTCTTTATGATAAAAGAGGCTTTATGTTTCTGAAGGTAAGAAGCGCGAATCACAGGATAAATGAGTTAAAAGCCTTTCTGGTTGTTTATTTAACGCTGTAAACAAAGAACATTCTTTTAGCATAACTGCTGAAAGTTGATTTTTTACCACGTTTTAACGACGGTTAGGAAATCACTGTTGGATAAACGTTTTGACGTTTCTGTGTCTTTGTTTCTGTAACACTGTTAGATACAATATATTTTGGAAATTAGAAAGAAAAACAGTTGTATATAGTTGAATTCAAAAAGAAATATCTTTTTACACCATTGTTTTATGCGTCTGTTACTTATTGTTGATGCCAGAAATATTCAGTATCTAATGCCAAAAACGATTTGGAATCAACATTTAATAGATCACATTTTATTCGGTGTGTGTTAAACGAGACCACACCATGATTGGAAATTAAAAAGGAAAAACTGCAGTGAAGAGAAATTTGAAGAAAAACCTTTTTTTCACACTTGTGTCGAAAGTAATTTTATAATTGCGATTTCAAAAAAGAATCTTGTTTTTTTATCACATTATCTGGATGACAATTTCAACATGTAAAGTATAATAAGGGAACAAAATAAGGTTTTGCATGCGCCTTTAAAAGAGGCTAATAATTCAGGGGCCAGGAAAATGTGGGTGAAAATCGGAAGACCCCGTTTGTGCAAATGGCCTCGGTATATAGCCAGTTTCAAACGAGACAAGACAAGTCACACGTAAATTTGGCGAGTGGGAACAAAGTGGGGATCGGCGGGCAGGACAGCAGTGTACGATCATGCGATGAGTGCACAAAGGTGAGCATTTTTCTTAATACCAGTGGGCTTTAAAAACCTCTCGGCTTCACACAGTTCCCGAAAGGATAGCTAATTTTTGTGTGCTTGGTAATGTTTTTCTGTGTTTTGAAATATAATGTGCTTAATTTTACTCATATTGTTCTTTAATGTGTGTTGCTGTTGAATAATGCCACTAGGTACCCCCTACCACTCAGCAGAAATGGACAAAACTGAGTACAGAGCTGTGATCAAGTTTCTTTTGACTACAGCATACGATGGGGGCAGAGTCATCATAGACAGCACATGGATTCTCTTTGGTTTTTTGTCATCAAAACATTTGATTACAGCTCTGTACTTAGTTTTGTCCATTTTTTTACTAAGTACCTAGTTGTAGAATTCAACAACACACCTAAAAGCACAAAATTAAGCATATTATATTTCAAAACACTAAAGAACATTACCATAATACCAAGCACAAAAAATTGCTATCCTTTGGGGAACTGGGTAAGGCCGATAACATTCTGAAGTACCCTCGTATTTATAATTAGGTAGTGCCGTGGTGTAGGCTAAGTTTATTGCTGAAGAAATGTTTGTATTCAAAATACATGTAAATAAATGCTTCATTATGGTGTTGAGGTAGTGTTTTGGGATTCTTGAGATTTACTGTTAAATGTGTTGCAGGCAGGGGCGAATCAACCGATTTTGAAAGAGGGTTTGTTGAAAATAGTGTGAAATGTGTAATACTAATTGTAAAATGAAAGATTAATTATAATGAACATCTAAAACCTGGTAGAAAGAGAGGGGTCAGATTCCGGATCCTTAGATCAATTCTTGATACATCTGTTCCTTGTACACAATTTAATAATTTTTGTATATAAGTTTTTCATCTGTGATATATTGTTTTTATTTTCCGTGAATCTTTGTTGTTAATTTGGTGCCATTATATTATATGTATGTTTTAATATAATTGATTTATATGTATATGTATATATATATTTTTTAAAAGAAGAATAAAAGCGAAGTAACCACAGGGTAACCCCCAATAGCCGATGTTTAATTTTGTGCTGGGGGTCGTTAAATAAATAAATACATAAATCAATGTTCTACCAGTTACAATGATTTTATATGGGGGTGAGACTACACGGAAAGCATTAATAGTAAGGGGTGAAGGATAAAAACGTGGGTGGGGGCATCCCCACCCAACTACTCCCGTGACACGGATCATTGTCATTTCTCAGATT
>JAULBS010074062.1:0-20736 GCA_032355785.1 Symmetromphalus regularis | reverse complement strand
GGCATATTCAATCATCCGTGGCAGAGCTGGTGAACTGAGTAAAAAGAAGGTTAGAATAATTCGAAAGGAACTCATAATTTTTTTCCTTGGAGAAGTGCGTAATTTGGCCCCTCTTTATATATTAAAATATCATTGGACTGCTTTAAAATTCATGGATTCATCCCTGTAATAAAAGTATTATGTCTTTGTATCACTTTTGAATTATCATCTTATACTTGGCCCCATCTTTAAATATTAAAATATAATTGGTCTCCTTTAAAATTCACAACTCACAAACTATTTGCAATTTTTATAAGCCAGTTTTCATAATTGTCTAGTAGTGAGGGGTGTGTGTCTAAAAAGGAATAATTTTCTATTTGTGTGTTTAATTTCTGCATACTTTGCAGGTAATATTATCAGTGGCAGATCAAGACAGGGCTCCAGCCCCCCACTCAAATTACATTTTGCAGTTTAAATAACATCTTAAAGAATTATTATTATTATTTTTTATCGTTAAAGAATCCGTGGAATTGGCCTCATATTATTGTCACCCTAATCCCCCCCAATGGGTTTTCTGGATCCACAACTGATTATATTTAATGCTGGAAGAAAAGGAAGTTGCATATTTATCGTGATCAGTATTACAATTCAAATAAATTTTCATTCATTACTTATTTTAGCCATACCAAACACGCACACTCATAGACACACACACACACACAGACAAAACTACAGTCAAACCTGTCTTAAGCAGCCATCCAAGAGAGTAAGTAAAGGTGGCCTTTTAAAACAGGTGGCTGCTTAATACAGATTAAATTATACTTAATTAGCTGATTTAGGAGAAAATAAAGGTGCCTGTTTAACACAGGTGGCCACTTGGGCAGGTTTGACTGTAGTTTGGTGCCCGCATGTACATACATGTAACAACCATCTATGAATTAGAGCAACTTCAAACATATACATATTTGTTTTTATTTCAGTATTTCCATGGAGATTTGTGATGAAGATATAGTTTCCATGTCAACAGCTGATACTGGAAATGTTTTAAAGTTATGGTTTCAACATTGTGAAGATATGATGTTAACCCATACTATTGTATTTATATTCATATTTAAGAAAAACTGAACAATAAATTCTACATTAAAACCTCAAAAGAAAAGTTTGTTTTATTTAATGACATCTCTAGAGCACTGATTTTTATCTTATCACCGGTTATTGGATGTCAATCGTGGTTATTCTAACATATTTTTAAAGGAAACCCGCTGCCACCAAATAAGCTACTCTTTCCGATAAGCGGTCTTTTATATGCACCGTCCCACAGACAGGACAACACATACCATGGCCTTTGATGAATTAGTTGTGGACCACTGGTTGGAATAAAAAATAGCCCAAAATGCAAATGGGTCCACTAAGAAGGATTGATCCGACGACTGACAGCTTCACAGGTGGTCATGTTACCGTTTGAGATACATCCCAATTAGGTCAGCATAAAGAATAGGTATGACAAAAACGCAGTGTTTTATACATATGTACGTGTCACTGACTGGCACAGACGGTCACAAAGGGATGAAGTTATCTTGTGTCGTTTCCGTATTGGCCATACATATTTAACGCATATTTTTATTTTGAACAATGACCCTCCACCTCGGTGTCAATTTTTTAAAACAAACTGGTTTTTACTACAGTTATTTTTCATTCTTAATTACTTGAATTAGTTTTTTAAAATTGTTTTTTTTCTTATTGTGAAATTTTATCATAGAGATATTATTATATTGTATATATTCAATAATATAAATCAGCTTTTCACCAATGTATGACTCCCAATAGCCGATGTTTATTTTTTGTGCTGGGGGGTCGTTAAACAAACAAACAAAAACTGGCACAGCCAGAGGACGCATTTGGTTAATGTGTCTCCCCCAATCACACCATATTGGTTAGTTGGTTGTATTTATTTTCGTGCTTATATAAAATTAAAGCATGCTGTCCTGGGCACGCAACTCAGCTTCCTGTGCGTTCTGTACAGGACAGAGGTTAGTGTTAGGAGACACAAAAACCCTGCTGCTGCCACTCTAATGCAGCTAGTCTTTTATCGATAAGCAGCAAGGGATCTTTTATATGCACCATCTCATAGAGAGAATAGCAAATAAACCAGTTGTGGACCACTGGTCGGTGTAAATGGTATACATCTACCTACTGAGCATTGTGTAGCTGGTAACGAGATTAAAATTCCCATTCCTCGACTGAGATTTGATCCCAGTACCTACCAACCAGAGTTCTATAGCCTAACCACTGTGCCATCGGGGCCAGTGATACCATAATAGTTTCCTCACCACGTTTTATATTTGCTTGCCTTACAATCCTATTAGTGCTTTGTATACAGTATTCCCCCCCAACGCCACCACTATAAAGTGATCCCCTAATAAGAATATTCTGGCTACACCACAGACCTCTTGATCCCGAGGCTCTGGAAAGCTGGACACTGAAGCCCAAAAACCTGGAGATTTCAGTAAAATCCTGGAGATCGACCTATTCGTACACAATCAAGGTCTGCTAAGTAAAGTGGTTGTTCTTTTGTGTAGAAATAAATAAAAGTACAACACGAGTTTCATAGCACAACATTTAATGTTCTTTGTTAAAGACTGGTAGCAATAACCTTTCTAAATCTGGATTGTTGTGTCCAGTCATCTCACTTTGTTTATTTCTGGCAGGATTGGTAAAAAAAAAGACAGAGCAAGAACAGAAATTGTTTTAACTTCAATGGATTTTTATCACAGGTGAGAAACTGAGATTTATGGGGTAAAAAAACGTGAAATGTTTGCAGCTTACTGTGAGAGGATGAGATTTTCCTGAAAACCATGAGTCTCACAGCCAATGATGTCTATTTAAGATGTATATGAATGATGTCTATTTAAGATGTATATGAATGATGTCTATTTAAGATGTATATGAATGATGCTATTTAAGATGCATATGAATGATTTATATTTTCATTTATGTGAATGATGTCTGTTTAAGATGTATGTGGATGATGTCTATTTAAGAAGTATGTGAATGATGTCTATTTAAGTTGTATGTGAATGATGTCTATTTAAGTTGTATGTGAATGATGTCTATTTAAGATGTATATGAAAGATGTATGTGAATGATGTCTATTTAAGTTGTATGTGAATGATGTCTATTTAAGATGTATATGAAAGATGTTTATTTAAGATGTATATGAAAGATGTATGTGAATGATGTCTATTTAAGTTGTATGTGAATGATGTCTAAGATGTATGTGAATGATGTCTGTTTAAGATGCATGTGAATGATGTCTTTTTAAGATATATGTGAAAGATGTCTATTTAAGAAGTATGTGAATGATGTCTATTTAAGATGCATGTGAATGATGTCTATTTAAGATGTATGTGAAAGATGTCTATTTAAGATGTATGTGAATGATGTCTAAGATATATGTCTAGAGCACATTGATTTGTATCTTATCATCGGCTATTGGACGTCAAATATATGGTCATTCTGACATATTTCTTTAGAGGAAACCCACTGCCATACATAGGCTAATCTTTCCAATGAGCAGCAAGAGGTCTTTTATATGCACTGTCCCACTGACTTTAAAAAGACAACTATGTCACTGTTAAGAAACTGAAATTATGCTATACGTTGTTGGTTGTAATCAAGATGTTTTGGGATTATTTCGCACCGATTCAAGAGATTCCACCCATTGCTTCACTTGCTCTGTTTGGAATTTATCTGCAAGAAAAAAAAAAAATTACCAGTAGAAAAATAATTTTGTATGAAAAATCTTATATATGTGATCCTCGAGTCTATTAGAAAACCAGTCGGAATTAATTATATCCAATACTCAACCCATGTAATTAAGAAAATCTCCACGGCAAAATAAAAGCTGTGGAGAAATAGTGTCCACAGCAATTTACCATGGTGATTTTAGCATAAAGTATACTTTATTTTTAATAATAAGAATAAAAACCTTGAAAAAAAATTAGTCCACAGCAAAAATGTGTAGAGAAGAAAAAAACGGGAGCAATCTCGACGGCATTGCTAATTGCCGGAAGCAAATTCAGGTGCTGAATAAAGAAAAGAAAAGTTTGTTTAATTTAACGACGCCTCTAGAGTACATTGATTTTCTATCTAATCATCAGCTATTGGACGTTATATATATGGTCATTCTGACATATGTCTTTAGAGGAAACCCACTGCTACCTCATAGGCTACTCCTTCCGATAAGCAGCAAGGGATCTTTTATATGCGTCAACCCAAAGACAGAACAGCACATACCACAGCCTTTGATAAACCAGTTGTGGACCACTGGCTGGAACGGGAAATAACCCAAACTATAACAAGGACCACTGAGAAGGATCGATCCGATGACCACCCAGTTCACAGACAGACACGCTACTGTATGAGCTACATCCCGCTCCACAGGGTTTGAAATTGAGGTAATATTGTGTTTAGCAATGTGACGGCAGTTTCAAGTAAATAGGCATACTGCATAATAGCAAACAGCATTATAAGTTACTTCAAACCAATTTTAGACAACACTGCCAATTACCACCACAAATTTTGATGGTTGAATATTGAGAAAAATGACCAAAAAAATTTGTACAGGTTAAAATTATTTAATTTTGGATTTCAAAATCAAACATTCGTCAAGTCCCAATTAAAAACAAAGTGCTTAGAAATCGATGTATGGACATTTTTTTAACCATAAAATGGAATTTTTCAGATTGCAAACATACTTTTTCGTAATCGGAGTCTTGAAATCATACTCAAAAAAGTATGTTAGACAAAATCGTAAACAAATTCCCATACAATGCAACATTTTCCAAAACTGGGACCTGACTACATTAAAAACACTTATATTTCAACTTTGTTTGGTGATAATTATACTGTAAAGAAAACTATATTAAAAAAACAAACATCCTTTTATGTGATGTTGGAAAAAATTAGTCTAAAACAATGACAAAATACTGTGAACACTTCAAATGTCAATATCTTCATCACATTGTGATTTTCATCTTGTATCATCGGCAATTGAAGGTCAATCATATGGTCATTATGACATATACTAACGGAAAAAAGTAACTGTGCATCATTAACCGTGGTGTACATTTAATTAGATATTATGCATTACATCTAGCTCTTATTTAGGAATGAAAAAAAATTGGAACATATTGAGCACAATACAACTGCTGATACCGGGGTCCCATGCATTGTCCCCTAAATTACACGTCCGCACCAGTACAGCTTCGGAAAGTAACATGGGAAACATACGATATTTTGTTACTTCATGTCTCTAAGAAAAACAGTTGAAATTTGTTCATGCTTGTTGACAGTGATAATTGTTTGTATACGCTTCATTCCCATTCATCGCAAATTTGGTGAATATGCTGGACTGTGTAAGGTATTATCACTGCTCCAGGCGAGCTATGCATTTCATACTCGAGTAATTGTTATTGGTATAGTGTTTATTTGTTTCTTTAGCATGTAAACTGTTACTAGGGTAATGGTAAAACATTGTGTTTCGTCAACACTATCACTTTAGGAACCAAACATCTGAAAATGAATATGATGCTCAATTTAAGTTGTATGGCATTTTCAACTGATAACTTAATTTGTTAAAAATGTGGGGGGTTTTATATGGATATGTTATCACTCTAAATGAGTGAAAAGGCACTTATTAACTACATATTTCATATTTTACAGACCAAAAACTGATTTACATGTTTCATATGTTGACCATGTGATATTTGAACCAAACGAAAAAAAATATTCCTGTAAAAGTTTGAAGTGATCAGGGGAAATGCTGGTATGTTTTCCAATATATCCTTTTGAAGACTAGAGTGAAAATATCACTGTTCAAAATGTGCACAGTTACTTTTTTCCGTTAGTATATTTATGTAGAGGAAACCTGCTGCTGCCACATAGCCTACTCTTTCCAATAAGCAGCAAGGGTTCTTTTATATACACCATCCCACAGACAGGACAGCCCATCGGCCTTTGATGAACCAGTAGTGGACCACTGGTTTGAATGGAAAATAGCCCAAACTGCAAATGGGTCCACTGAGAAGGATCGATCTGACGACTGACCGGTTCATGGGCTGACACACTACCATTTGAGCAACATTCTGCTCCCGCAGTATACATATATCACACAGTATGCTAATTTCTTGAAATTCTTGTGATGGTACTAGAGTAAAAGGATTTAGCGACAGCAATCAAGTGTGGTTACAACATTGTCTGAATTTCAACGGCTACTGGGAGAGGGATGTAGCTCAAATGTAGCATGTCTGCCTGTGAAGCTGTTGGTCATCGGATCTATCCTTCTCAGAGGACCCATTTGCAGTTCGGGCTATTTCTCATTCCAACCAGTGGTCCACATCTGTTTCTTCTAAGGCTGTGGTATGTGCTGTCATGTCAGTGGTACAGTGCATGTAAAAGACCCTATGCCACCTATCAGAAAGAATAGCCTGTGTGGCAAAAGTGGGTTTCCTCTAAAAACATGTCAGAATGACCATATGACTGACGTCCAATAGCTGATGATAAGATAAAAATCAATGTGCTCTAGAGGCGTCGTTAAATAAAACAAACTTTACTTTATATGATTGACGTCCAATAGCTGATGATAAGATAAAAATCAATGTGCTCTAGAGGCGTCGTTAAATAAAACAAACTTTACTTTTCCAAAGAAACTCCAGTGAAAGCTCTACTGACTGAGCTAGATAACACCCTTATATCATGACCATTGCAGCATATAAGATAGCATGTGAAGTATATCATGCTATTTTCAAATGTTTTAGACACCTGGCTCCTTTTAATGCTTCATAACATGGACATGAATATCTCTATAAAATTACATTTGTTTTCAGAAAGCACACCTTCCTTAAATATATATGAGGACTGGGTTTTATAATTCTGTCATTCTAGCAGAGGTGGTTTTCTGATAGTACGTTTAAAAAAATACCTGTTGTTTTAATAGTACTAGAGTATACTGGTATATCGTGTTCTTCATTGTTTATAGCATACCGGTACCTCCCAAACTGTCTTTAGGATTAATGTTGTCTGTCTGATATCAACAGCTAGACACACATTTTACAAATCATTACGTTCTGTTGACCCATGGACACCTCTACCCCCATTTAATGCTTCGGTACTCTTCAACTTGAAACTTTCCACACCCGATAGCATGACTTATTCGAATCTTGCCATTCCTTAAAGGTAACTATATAACTGTTCAAGTATAAAACTGATAAAATGATCAACATTTTATAAATATAATACTTAGTTTGAGATTACTACAAATGGGTCATGTGACAATCTGAGTACGTTGGTTCTTTGGTTGTATTTATTTTCATATTTATATTTAATTAAGGTTCAAGCACGCTGTCTTAGGCACATAACTCAGCTTCCTGTGCTGTCTGTCCAGGACAGAAGTTAGTGTTATTAGGAGACACGAAACCCGCTGCTGCCACACTAATGCGACTACTCTTATCGTTAAGAAGCAAGGGATATTTTATATGCACTACCTTACAGACAGGATAGGACATACCACGGCCTTTGATAAACCAGTTGTGGATCACTGGTCAGTGTAAGTGGTATACACCTACCCACTGAGCCTTGCAGATTGGAGCTGTTACTAAGATTAAAAATCCTATGTCTCGACTGACATTTAATCCCAATATCTATCAGCCACGAGTCCGATAGCTTAACCACTATACTAGGGGCTGCTAATCTGAGTAAGATATGCAAAATAGGGTGCTCCTTTTCATGGCTGGATCAATAATACAAAATTTAGTGCCCTTGAATAATGACTATGTTGTACACTCTATACCACTCTTCTGGCAGCAGATTCTCTCCATTTGCCCTTATTAATAAAAGAAAAGTTGTTTTTCAGTGGGTGAGTATAGGAATGGATGCAGGAATTTTTGGTTCAAAAATATTTTAAAGTTTTTTTACAAATTTTATACTGCATGGAGATACAAAGTTTATTATCACCAAATTATAATTGGGAACAAAATAAAAATTGGTGACTCAAGGGTGTGTCCCGACCTACTGGACCTCATTCTGGATTTGTCTATGGCCTGAGAAGTGAGAAGAGGTGTGGATTTAATAGTTGAATGGTTTAATCACAAGTTTGTGTTTTGTTTAACGACACCACTAGAGTACATATCAGTTTATCAATCAGCTACTAGATGTCAAACATTTGGTAATTCTGATATGCAATATTCAGATGAAACCATTCCATTAACATCAAGTGATCTTCTACATGTATTTTCCCACAGACAGGACAGCACATACCTTGGCTTTTGATATAACAATCATGAAGCATTAGATGGGATGGGTAAAAACAATCAGATAAAACATCCACTGAGGGTTTTTTAATAAAGAATCACACAACAAGCATAACTACATTCACAACACTGTCCATTTTGTGAAACTGGGCAACATATACACCTATTTGCACCAAGTACATGCTACATTCCATTTACAGATTGAAACCGTACATCTAATCCTCGGATAGAACATTGAAGATGATAATTAATCTGATAAAAGCTACACTAACATTAATCGTTGAGTCGGTGATGAGATTGGGTTACGAGAGACTAACAAAACTTCATTTATATAGGCCGTACATGATCCAGTGATTCCTGCCCCTCCCAACACCTGTACCTGTCCAACTGGCAGATGAACACACTGATTACTTTCAAGCGCAGGGACCCACGCATAATCGTGTCAATATTTCTCTACGTTTCAATTATACGGATCAAACAGATGATCATAATCGAGACCGGGATAAAGACCGGGCGAAGACGTGGCTGAGTGTCCGCCTAAATTCCAATGTTTGCCTGCCACCCTCCCAGGAAGCAAACCTTAAGTGTCAAACATACACAGGTGTGGAAATATACACCTGTGTTTTGAAAGGTGAGAAACCTAAGGGGGTAATAAGAATACTGAAAAATAGCAGTGATGGGAAATATTCCTACAGTTAAAGTAAACTAAATCTCCATCTTTATATAAACAAAGTCAAATCAAAGTATTAATCTCTGTATAAACCTACAGATGAACCTGTTTAAAACTCTGTATGTAAACATAAACCTACTGATTAATCTGATTATTAAAAGAAAAATAAAGCTGAAAAGAACTCCACCATATGCAGACTTGAACCCATGAACAAACCCAACAAAAATATCTATCTTTATACAGACTTAAACCTATGGACAAATCTAACTAAAATATCTATCTTTATATAGACTTAATCCTATGGACAAACCTAACTAAGATATCTATCTTTATACAGACTTAAACGTATGAACAAAACCAACTAAAATATCTATCTTTATACAGACTCAAACCTATGGACAAACCCAACAAAAATATCTATCTTTATACAGACTTAAACCTATGGACAAACCCAACAAAAATATCCATTTTTAGATAGACTTAAACCTATGGACAAACCTAACTAAAATATCTATCTTTATAAAGACTTAAACCTATGGCCAGACCTAACTAAAATATCTATCTTTATACAGACTTAAACCTATGGACAAACCTAACTAAAATATCTATCTTTATATAGACTTAAACCTATGGACAAACCTAACTAAAATATCTATCTTTATACAGACTTAAACCTATGGACAAACCTAACTAAAATATATATCTTTATATAGACATAAACCTACGGAAAAACCTAACTAAAATTTCTATTTTTATACATACTTAAACCTATGGACAAACCTAACTAAAATATCTATCTTTATATAGACTTAACTGTTAACTGAGTGTAATCTGGTTGAACCTATAACTCAAGATTAATGCAGCACCTTCATTCATTAACCAATAATAAAAATAACATTTTATTAAACAGACCCACAATTTGTCTTATGACACAGGTAATAATGTAAACAAATATTAAGCAGAATCAAATGTTTCACCTTCCATCAGCTGGTTCATAGTAAACTGTACTAGATCATGGAAATATTTTATCCATTATGATATATATTTTAAAAAATTATTAAATTATTTTTTTTTAAATTGAAAAAAAAATATATAATAATATAATATAATAAAAACAACAGGGAAAATAAATGTAATATAATATAATAATATACTAGTAATAAAAACAACAGGGAAAATAACTAAATGTAACAAATTTGTGTAGACATACATAGAAACATATCTCGCAATCCACAATTTTAGATCATTAATAATTATTTACTACCATAATAATTTTTAAAATAGTTTTTATAACAATCAATGGTGGAAAAAAACACCTTAAAAAAAACATCCAATGAATAATTATTATTTTAAACTACAAGTTATTCTAGGTACTACATTCCATACAAATCTGAAAACAGGTTCACATTCCAGCTACTGTTGTTTTAAAAGCAGACTGCAGGTGAAAGAGTGACTTTGAATTAATTACAACTCAAAACTTGTAAATCAACTGCAGTAGTAAAATTCCACATGAAAGCCCGCAAACATTGCAATTTGTAAAATTTGTCCCCTAACTAACACACATGTGCTACAATTTCCTCATTAGAGGACACGTTCATGGAATTTATTTTAATTAAGCTTCTGGCTTTGTCAGGACCATGACTTTGATCAATGTCAGTTAAATGTAACGACAACATTTACTGGGAAGAAGCAGACAAATGAGAAAAGCAATGAATGTGTTCTTTTTGTTCAAAAATATATTAAAAGGTCTAACAAAGGGATAATAAATTTAAGACTTTTTTTCCTTTCAATATCAGGTGCAGATGCAGAATTTCTGAAAGGGGTGGTCCAAATGTGATGGATGGTATTTTGTTACGTCACTATGTATATTTCAGTGCTGAACCTATCCTTAGTGGCATCATGCCACTGTCATTCTGTTAGTTAACCAGTCTGCCCCTGTCAAATGTAGTGGTGCTGAATGCAATAGTATTGTTTCCCCTTTTCAAAAAGGGTGAGGGGGGTCAGGACCCCCCAGATCAGCTACTGGATATCTTTTCTATTTTATGTTAAAACAAATAACACAATAAAAGCAGTAATACATCCATTACACAGAACTTTTCAATGTAGTATGCTGTTCAGTGTATTTATATAACTCTAACTTGGTGTATGGCAAGATTTTATTCATTTAAAAAATATACTACAACAGAAACCAGCTGTTATTATTAGTGTTTTTCTAAGAAAACATCTGACAGACTTTCATATACTAATCTGCTAGAATGATAACCTAGAAGATAAGAGATTTATATACCAAAATTAATCTACTGACAAAGATTAAATATCTTGTCCTTTCCAAAATTACTTCCATTGACCAGTATTAATTCCCACAACAAAGATTATTTCTGCTGAATTTTAGATTAATTCCCCTGATCAATATTAATTCTCCTGAATGCAAGATTAATGTGTGGATATGGGTAATGTTTACTCATATAAAACATGTTGTGCATTTAGAGTGGGTGGAATGGATAACATGACACCAAGCAAATATGTGCACTATTTGCTGTGTGGGTCGGTGGAGATGGGGGTGGTTTACTGATAACATTAGATGTCAGTGCTTTTCATAAATAAGTTCAAATACATATGATGCCACTGCATGAATTCAGATCTGAACAAGAATTATACCACACACACAAAAAAAAAAAGGCCTCAAAATACTAGGAAATCATCATTTACAAATGTCTAATTTGGTTATTCAAAAATTTCAAGTATACCTTTATTTAGTCAGTAAGAGAGTTCTGTTCAAGATCGGTAATTCAGATTAATTTCCTTGACCAAGACAAAATCCTGTATAACTTATAGTTCACATTTTGTCAGTCCCATGTGAATCTATCTAACATGACATTGAATAACAGCACATTCTGTCAGTCTCATGTGAATTTATCTAACATGACATTGAATAACAGCACATTCTGTCAGTTCCATGTGAATCTATCTAACATGACATTGAATAACAGCACATTCTGTCAGTTCCATGTGAATCTAACATGACACTGAATAAAGTACATTCCATCAGTCCATTTCAATCTAACATGACACTGAATAACAGCACATTCTGTCAGTCCCATATGAATCTATCTAACATGACACTGAATAACAGCACATTCTGTCAGTCCCATATGAATCTATCTAACATGACACTGAATAACAGCCCATTCTGTCAGTCCCATGTAAATCTATCTAACATGAAACAAAATAAACAGCACAATCTGTCAGTCCCATTTGAATCTATTTAACATGACACTGAATAAACAGCACATTCTGTCAATCCCATATGAATCTATTTAAAATGACACTGAATAAACAGCACATTCTGTCAGTCTCATATGAATTTATCTGACATGACATCAAATAAACAGCACATTCTGTCAGTCCCATATGAATCTATCTATCATGACACTGAATAAACAGCACATTCTGTCAGTCCCATATGAATCTATCTGACATGACACCAAATAAACAGCACATTCTGTCAGTCCCATGTGAATCTATCTAACATGTCACTGAATAAACAGCACATTCTGTCAGTCCCATATGAATCTATCTGACATGACACTGAATAACAGCACATTCTGTCAGTCCCATATGAATCTATCTAACATGTCACTGAATAAACAGGACATTCTGTCAGTCCAATGTGAATCAATCTAACATGACACTGAATAAACAGCACATTATGTCAGTCTCATGTGAATCTATCTAACATGACACTGAATAACAGCCCTTTCTGTCAGTCCAATGTGAATCTATCTAACATGACATTGAATAAACAGTACATCCTGTCAGTCCCACCTGGCAATGAATAAACAGTAAATTTAGTCAGTCCCTTCTGACACTGAATATATAGTACATTTAGTCAATCCCATCTGTCACTGAATACTAGAATAGTCAGTCCCTTCTGACACTGAATATATAGTACATTTAGTCAATCCCATCTGACACTGAATACTAGAATAGTCAGTCCCATCTGACACTGAATAAAGTACATTTAGTTAGTCCCATCTGACACTGAATACTAGAATATAGTCAGTCCCATCTGACACTGAATCTATAGTACATTTAGTCAATCCCATCTGACACTGAATACTAGAATATTGTCAGTTCCATCTGACACTGAATATATAGTAAATTGAATCAGTCCCATTTGACACTAAATACTTGAAAAATGTAAAGTTTATTTTATTTAACAATGCCTCTAGAGCACATTGATTTTTATTTTATCATCAACTATTGGATGTCATACATATGGTCATTCTGACATATGTCTTTAGAGGAAACCCACTGCTACCACATAGGCTACTCCTTATGATAAGCAGCAAGGGATCTTTTATATGCATCATCCACATACAGGACAGCACATACCACAGCCTTTGATAAACCAATTGTAGACCACTGGTTGGAATGGAAAATAGCCCAAACTGCAAATGGCTCCACCGAGAAGGATCGATCTGACCTAAATACTTGAATACATGTATAGGCAGTCCCATCTGACACTGAATATATAGTAAATTTTAGTCAGTCCCATCTGACACTGAATACTAGAATATAGTCAGTCCCACATGACTGAATATGTAGTAAATTTAGTCATTACCACCTGACTAATTAACACCAGATTTCATCAGACATGGAATAAACAGCACAATTTTTCAGTCCCACTTGACACTGCATAAACATTACAATTTGCGAGACCCACTTGACACTGCATAAACAGAATCTTTTTCAGTCCCACATGAGTCTGGCTTAGAGTCCACTATATGACTTTTATTTCCTGAAAGTTTGTTTTTTCCCCAAAACGAAACGAATGTCCCATTACATACAAACCACTTACACTATTGACATAATTTAAAATAGTGAGTAAAATGAGAACAATCTGAAATGCAAAGTGTAATATAGTGCAAACTTTAAGTGAATATTTGTGGCTAATGTTTGGGTGTGTCGATTTGAATCGGTGGACATTTATACGTATACATGCTATCCGATAGTACGCTCTTTGTTTGCAGTGATGGAAAACACAAACACGAGTCTGTAATGGCACAATAGTGCTGTACCCGTGTAGTCCACGGATAGTCGCAAACACACCGTCTAATGAGTCCTGTTGATAATCTGCTTCCGAGTGGTTGGCATGACACTAAAACTAAAATACTCCACAGTTAAGCAATATCAGATTCCATCCGAGCTAAGCTGGTGTGGAATTTAGAAAGGATTATCAATCTAAATAACTTCTAAATGAGCTTTTATTATTCTGTGATATACAGTGAAAATAAATATTAATTTAGTATAAATATACATGTCACAAAAAATTACTTAACTTTCATTGTTAGTAATGTAATTGAAATTTATTTGATTCATTTTAGAATACAAATGTAAATAATTTTTAAATGAGCTTTTATTATTCTGTAATACATACAGTGAAAATAAATATTAATTTAGCATAAATGTATTTCACTAAAAATTACTTAACTCTTACTGTTAGTGTTAGTAAAATAGTTGAAAATTTGCTTGATTCACTTAAGAAAGGATTATGAATGTAAATAATTTCTAAATGAGGTTTCATTATTCTGTGATATATAGTTAAAATAATTATTAATTTAGCATAAACATACATGACACCAAAATGTACAAAACTTACATTGTTAGAAAGGATTATCAATCTAAATAACTTTTAAATGAGGTTTGATTATTCGGTGATATACAATGAAAATAATTATTAATTTTGCACAAATGTACATGTATTAAATTTTTTTACACACCTTCCATTGTTTGTATAGCAGATGAAATGTCCTTGTTTAAATTTAGAAAGGACAGTCACTTTAAATACCTTCTAAATTAGATTTTATTATTTCATGACATACTCTGAACAATAATTATATGTGTTACCAAACATTATACAGCTTTCACTGTTAGTATAGTAATTTATATTTTATTGTTCCATTTATTTAAATGACAGACAAGAGTTAAGGATGGAAAAAAAGGATTAGAATGTAGTATTGGAGGAAAATAAATTAATGTATTGCTAGAAACGCTTTGAAAACAATTATAGCAGTTAGGTGTTGGCAATAACTTTATACATGTGCAATGATGTCATGTTAACTTAGTAAAAAAAAAAAATTAAATGCTGTGTCAGGGCTTCTAAACACATTACCAAATCAAAGCTGCTTTGTCAAGTTTTTATGGTATATTCTATATAACCCCTCTAATGAATCAACATTTAAAAAAAAAAATTCTTTATTTTGTTTAATGACACCACTATAGCACATCAATTTATTAATCATCAGCTATTGGATGTCAAACATTTGGTTATTTTGACATGTAGTCAGGTGTGAACCAGCCTCCAATTGGTTTTGAACCACTGTCTTCAGCTTGAGAGTCCAATATTCTTCCACTGGACCACTAAGGCTCACTGTAATGAACCAACTGCAACTGGCCAAATATTAAAGAAAGTCAATGCCAACTAAAATGTTTCAGTCAGTGGCCTATGTATTACGACAAGAAAACTGAAATATTTCCAGTAGCTGTCACAAAACAGTTGATTATCAAACCCTTATATCATTTAGTCATTCTTCCAAGATGATAGAATTATGACACATGAAAGTTGTCCACTTCACATTTGCTCACAGGAAAACAGATCTGAAGAACTCCACAGTGACAGGACTGCTTTTCAAGTATTTTAGATTGCTACCATCTCGGCGATCAATGACACAGTACTGCTAATGTATGTACACACAATGGAAACATATGATGTAAGTCAGATAACATTATTACAAAGACAACAATGTATTATCTCATGTAAGTCAATATTTCTTGTCGGGACACAAGTGTTTAATTTTCATATACATAAAAACCTATGTCGCGCCAAATTTAAATTATGTCATATTTATTGCCTTCCATTTCTTTGTGCATGCAAATAAATATCTATAGATACCAGTGCCACAGAGTCTGTTGATGTCTGTATTAACAATATAGTAATATATGCATTTATTACCCCAGCAGGCACTCATAACTGGGAATTATTTTTCATAATGTCTCAGTCAGCATTATTATACATTGGTTTAACTGTTAATTTTATTGGGTAGTTTTGTTCTGTTTATCCAATGAAAGTTCTCATACTAAAACTGATGGTAATGACACTGGCCTTGACATTCACATGCTTCATGAACTATTTTCCTATAGCAACGTACTGAATCTTAAAACTTTATGGTTGTAAACATAAATTGCTATTTAAAAATACATTGTTAAAAATAATAATAAATTGTGAAGAAAATGTTTTTAATTAGTAACTATTTTTAAAGGCAGATGAACACACTAACGTTGCTATGTGCACAGTCTGAGTGGTATTTCATTACGGTGTGTTTAAAAAAAACAGGGCAGCTAAAGCATTTTAGGGAAAATCAATATCATTTGGCTGGGATTATAAATAGACTATTAAACTCGTTACCATTTATTATCAAATTTATGTCCCTCATGAAATAATTTTCCTTTGTCACTCACTAAAGCTTGTGAAAAAGAAAAATTATTTCACTCGGGACATAAATTTGATAATAAATGGCAACTCGTTTAATATCCTATATATAATACAGGGACTTTCAAATGGAATTCTTTAAGTTTAGTTATAATTATACTGGATATAATGAGAGGTTTTTATAATTAAATCTGTAATAAAAATTCATGTGAGAAGTAATAATATATTAAAACATGTATTATACAGCTGCAATATCAGAGAAACAGAAAGTTTTTACATGATTCTTAATGTTAACTTAGAAATATTAACTACATTGTATTTAGTGATTATAGTGGCTGACCTAGGTGGGGGCCCTAGGGACCCGGCTCTCCATAAATTTTGTGATTATAATTTTTTTTTTTTAATTATTAATATTATTTTAACATTAAAGAATCCAGCATCATATTATTGGAACCACTGTAAATGGATTTTTTGGATCTGCCACTGGATTATTATACATCACTGAGGTCTTACTTCAAGTCAAAGTCAGAAAGGGTGAATCAAAACACTTGTACTTTTCAACTTCATTCAGAATTTATATGTAATACAAGGTGATTATGAGGTAAGTATTCTAATTCTTATTAAATAAAATAAAGTAATAAATTCAAATTTGTTTACCAAATTAAAACATACTGGACTACTATATGCAGTTGAATAATAACATTAAATAGTCCCAGAAAATAATATTTCAAATAAGATTTTTTTTTAATCAAATTAATTTAATTCATATTAAAGTTTCAAGTTCACATGGCCAAAAGAATTAAGGTATTTATATCAATATTAAATCATTTATAACACATCCACACTAAGTCAAATTTACAAAATAAAAAGAACATAATTATTAACTGAGTTTTGTAAACAAATTACTCCTGAACATAACAAAGTAACATCAGTTTATTATGAACATTTTATATTTAATTTATTTTAAAGTCTGTTAAAACTTTTATCATTAAATTTTGTTAGAGTCTGTTATAAAAAAGATTCCTCCCATTTATTTTTTGAGTCTTGTTTTAATTATTAATTTAATTTGTTTATTTGTCACTGAGACTATACACTGTTTTACTGAATTATGATATTCATTCATTATTTGTCATTAATTGTTTAATATCCAACTGCTTTCTCTTAAAGTGGGTACTCTAGGGGGCAACCTTTTATGTCAGACATTTATTAATGAGTTATGTGATTCATTGGCAAGTTATTTTTTCTCTTCACACATTGAATTTGACGTAATATGATAGTGTGCATATATAATCACTCAAATTTAATATTAGTTTAGTCTTTACTTATGTTAAGTCAACTTTTAAAATAAAATTAACTAAAGTTGCTTTATTAAAAGTAATAAAAGGTAACAATATAGATATTAATATTAATAAAAATAATAATATACATAAATGATACAAAACTAATTATGAATAGAAAATTAATTTAAAAATAATAAATAAAGTATAGATTCAAATAAAACAAAAATAATTTATTAAGAAAGAGAAAAATAAGAAAAAAAGAAATATATAATAAGAAAAAGTAAAGTATGTTTTATTTAACGACACCTCCAGAGCACATTGATTTTTATCTTATTATCAGCTATTGGATGTCAATATACAATAAGAGTACAATGAAGAATTTATATTTGACTTTTAAAAAATATTTAAAGGTTTGGTATAAAACAATTACATTATACTAAAGTAGAAAAAAAACCACAGAATGTGAAAAGAATGAAAATAAATAACAGATTTAAATAATAAATAAACTTACAATTAATGCTGAAAATTAATTTACTTGATACATAGATAATTTGATAAATTAATGTATGCACATACATATTATAAAAGAAACTTCATAATTAACAAAATTACAAAAAATACAAATTAAACCTGGACAGAAAGGGTTCCAAAGAGTTAATTTTGGTGACAGAATAATATTGTAACTATTAACTTAAGTATTCTCTGAACCAGAACTAATTTTAAATACTAACATACATTATTATTTATTAGTACTAATACATAATTAATATTTTTATCTATAACATTAAATTAAAATTAAATTATTAAATAAAAATTCTAAACATATTGCAAGTAAATAATTTAACTGATGTTTTCCCCCAAAGTACTTATTTATTTTTACATAAATGTCTAACTGATTATTGTGCAAACATTTTTGTTTGTATCAATATTTCATATAAATAAAATAAATAAACAATAGTTGATTTTATTTTAAATATAATATAAATTCCTTTATCAATTTATATTTTCCACAAAATATATAAGCAATTTACAAGACATTTTCACATTTTAATATAAAAACAATTAAATGTATATATTATTTTCAATTTAAATACCAACTACAAATATAAGTCAACATATATAAAATGTTTATAACAATTTATCAGAAATTAATAGAAAGATTACAAATGTATTTCCAATTTAAACATCAAATAAAAATATGTAGCCACAAAACAAACCCAGTTCATAGATAATTATCACATTCGTTTTTGTATTTCAACATTCACTAAATACAATGTATGTATAGACACAGAAAATGTTTACTAGAAATTATCACAATTTAATATGTGTATAAAGACATTTTTCCAGTTTAAACAACTAAAATATATTAAAAAGCACAAGCATGAACAGTTTATTAGAAATTACCACAATGTAAAGATTATACATCTGTATGTTTTCCAATTTAAATATCAACTAAAAATATATCCACAAGAAGAATATATTTAAAACATATTATCACTATTTAATAACAAATATTTTATCCACAAATAAAAATGATTTAAAAGAAATTATCACAATTTAATAAAAAGATGAATAAAGACTTTTTAAGTTTTTCAAATAAAAAAGGTTTACAAATGGTATTAAATTATAAAAGTTTAATATAAAAAAAAAACATCAGGATAAATGTTTTAAAATTATTGTGATGGTAATATAAATAAGGGATTTTAAAAATAACTTCAGATAATTAACCTGTGAAGGAAGTTTAAGTCTGTATAATTTTATCTATTGTTTATATCAGTAACACAAAACAGGAAAATAGATATTACCCAATTTTCAAACAAGAATATCAAAATAAAGAAATAATATCTTTATTTTAGAAACTTTTATCAAATTAAAATATGTACTTTAACTCAGTTTAAAAGACAGAAGTCAAGTTTACTTAATAAAATATCCAAAATTTAAATTGTTTTCAATAAAATTCAAATCACAGTCAACAGACTGTTAACTTTTTTATGCAATGAAGACACTTTAATTTAAAAAAGCAACTTTAAGAGAACCAATTAACCATAAATAAATTTTAAAAAATAATTTATCTAAAAAAACTTAAAACATTTGTTTCATTAAAGAAAAAAGATAAACAGAAAATAATATCAACTTCTTAGCCCAAGTTATTTTAATTAATAAATTCTATCAGTATATTTAATAATATTTCTTTTCTTTTTAAACTTATGTATATGTGCCCACCATCTTTTTTTACAATAAAAGTATTTATATTTACCATAATTGGAAAAGGTGCATAGAAGATAGTATAATCCGAATGCTCCAACAGGAGTTTATTAGCCGGCCAGGTACGGGAGTAAAGTGAATAAAAATGTTCAGGCTTTGGGCTTAATAATGATAGGATTGGTATCCCTCAGACATGATGGCTGGCCGGGATGAATGACCTGTCTCCATGTTGGAGCCATGCAGATGAAAACTGTGTGAGTGTTCAACATAGACAGGGGCCATTACACTCGGCAATCAACATAAGTTACTGACTGAGCAAACAAATTACTTTATCTTGTACTGATCACAGTTTCTACATTCAACTCAGCTGTAAAGACAGCCAAGTGTAAAGAAATGCAAAGACAAGAAAATTTAATTTTATGTCAATCAATCAACTGTTATTGTAGATGTTTTCAGAACACAGTATTAAAATTTAAACCCAATGTAAACATTTTCTTATCAGCAGTTGAAGGGAGGTAACTTCTGATTAGCAAAGTTTTTTGAATGGATGTTTAGCAACAGAAAAATTAAAATACTGTTTTATGACATCTCATCTGAATGTTTAATCAATGGAATTATATGTCAAACAATTTTACATCCAGTATTTGTGAGCACATATTTCATACTGACCAAAAATTGTACTGACAGATAAATAATCAAGACTCCTAATAAACAAATAAGATTTTAAACAAATGAATAAGTGATGAAAAACCATCATCTATAACCTGCCCAGCATCATATTATTAAACATTCTAACTATAA
>JAULBS010074051.1:0-20736 GCA_032355785.1 Symmetromphalus regularis | reverse complement strand
ATCATATTGCGCAATCGCCACCAGTGGGTCAATGTGAGCAATTAACACTGTTACGTACGGCGACTGTGTCGCGCCTCGTGTCGGAAGAGTGCACACATGAAAGGAGGAATTTCAAGCATCGGTGATTTGAACGTTTGAAGGGCTGTTTTTTACTGGTCTGGGGGAGAAAAAACAGGTAGCCCGGTGGGCTAACGTGTTTACAATTCTGGTAGACCGGGGTGGATATCGGTAGCCAAAACACCCCGGGCTACCACTAAGGTCGAGCCCTGATGTTTGACGTTCAATAGCCGATGATAAGATAAATATCAATGTGCCCTTGTCTGGTCTAGAGGCGTCGTTAAATAAAACAATATTTATTTAACTGAAGCACTGGCATGAGGAAACATTTCAGTTTGCTATTTATTAATTTGATTAAAACAACTAACAATTTTGTGTTACTGGAGGATACCTGTATCACCAGTTTTGGGTACAGAATACATGTGGTACAAAGCATATGCAAATGGAGCTCTCATGAAGCTTCCGTCTATGTGCCATCCTGTCCTTCCGACATTTGTGCAACCTTCGTCCTCATCATTTGACACACGGAAAACATCTTCATCTGGAGAACGTGGATGTTTGTAAAACGTCGATTCAAGCTCGCCAAACCATTGGCTTATTTCTACATGCCTTTTCCCACTGACCTTCCCTTGATCTTTAAAAATCAGCATCCTATGTATGTGGACATCTTTCCGGATCTGTTCTATCGTTTTGTCGTCAACATCTTGATTTAAATCTATCCCCCGAATTTCTTTACCAATAACAATAGGCATGACTGTAGCAGACGAGCTTGCACTAAAAGTTGTTGATTTACTTATTTTCCTCACAAGAAAAAGATTTCCGATAAATGCACTCACGTACGAAAGTTTAGAGCGAAAATAAAACATTTAATTCTTTTCAAATATCGTCTGACAATGTTTGTAACATTTACGTATAAAGGGTATTTAAAAGTATGTTGAAATTTCATACATTCCTGCTTGGGTTACGTTGTAATTCCAACTTCTTTTAATTACTAATGTTTACCTCCCTTTCATCAGTATCACGTACGCGCATATCCTGTGGTAACCAGTTTTCGTTACATTAATGAAAACAGTTTTTTTTCGCTGAATAATAGGTTGCCTGCTTCAATATAAAATAATTAACTTGATAAAGAGAAATTAACTGAATGATAAAATTTGTAATTCCAACTTCATTTAGTTACTAGTGTTTACCTCCCCTTCATCAGTATCACGTACGCGCATATCCTGTGGTAACCAGTTTTCGTTACATTAAGGAAAACTGCTTTTTTCGCATGTTCGCTGAATAATAGGGTTGTCTACTTAAGTATAAAATAATTAACTTGATAAAGAGAAAGTAAATGAATGATAAAATGTCCAGTAACATGTCCCAACCAATTACACTGAGCGCGGAACGGCACGGCAAAGCGGTAAACCGCTGGCAATAGAACGCTATACTGAGCGATTTTTCTGAAAAACCGCGCGATAAATGTAAGAGTTAGCCTACCAGGACTGGTGCTGTTGTATTGTACACGACATAACAACCACGTGTACTAGTCATTATGTCGATGGAATGCTTGATCATGGAAGTTCAAAAATACCCACTGTTATTATCACTAGGGTTGGGTAAATCTGATCAAACTTTTGTGCATAGCATTTTCTATGGCCATTTTCGATGCTGAATCTAAATTCGTTGACATTTTTTACGTCCGATAAACTTTGACCCCCAGACCCTTCAAATTTATAGAAACTGGCCATTTAAAAAAATTTCCGAGATAAATGAGACTAATATGACATGTGACATATCATTTTATGTTTTCCATGCCAAGAAACACGAAAATTACACTTTGAAATGGATTAGATAGGTTATAAATCTGAATCCAGGTGTTAGAAACCACTAGCGATAGTGAAGACAACAGTGATGAAGAAACTAGTAGATTCAGAGACTTTAAAGAAAAGACAGCGAAAAATTGTAGAGATTTGACCAGTGTATTCCCCAGCCACAGATGTATAGGAATGTATTTAGAGGATGCAAGTTACCTTAATTTGAAACTGTGGCAGACTATTTGTTATATCAAGAGGATAGGGTTGTAACTGAAGGTTTTGATGACACTACAAAGGCTGATGGTAACAAACTTTATAATGTGAAAGCTGACCATATTACAGTGATGGAGAGTGTACATTGTCAATGCTGAATCTGAATTCGTTGAAACATTTTACGTCCGATAAACTTTGATCCCCAGAACCTTCGTTTTTAAAAAAATGACCACAGCAAAAATGACAATTTATAATGTTTTTCCAGATAAATGAGACTAATATGGCACGTGAAATATAATTTTTATGTTTTCCATGTCAAGAAATACAAAAATCACACTTTGAAATGGATTAGATATGTTATAAAACATGTTAGTCATTCCAATCAGGATGGAGCAGAAGCCTATGATTTTAAGCTGAAATGTTTGGCACTGCTTGCTGACTACCTTAGATGAAATAAAATCGCCAATAGATTTTTGGATTACAGACAGGCTGCTGATTGAAAACTTCTTCTTGAGAATTTGGGTGTAGATTGACAGCAAATGATAAAGTGCTCAGCACATTTAGTACTAGCAATTAATCATGAATGTGATAAGGTTTTCCGAAATGTAGAACAGAAGATTGGAGTGCAGAATCTTCAGAAATGTTCTGCTGGAGAACGGGTATTATGCTCTCCTGGATGTAGCATCTATACCTTAGGTGAAATCGCGATAGCAAACGTTTGAGTCCAAGCCATGCAGCCCACTCTGTATGGCTTTATTCTCAGTATATAGAGTGGATGGAACAAAACGGTATTGAACACTTTGTATTTAAAGTGTTCACTGCAAACAGATTTGGAAGAGTAGCCGAAATCACTAAACAGTTTCTCCAAAAGAGGAATTTTGCTTGATTTTGCCGTATCCACATATATTCAAAGTGATTGGTTCATTTTATGCTGTGAGGTTTATCAATATATCCATTGATGAAACTATTGGGCTCTGGTGATAAGAGTTTTAACACTGAGAGAAACTGAGAAAGGGTGGGGAACCTTTTTACTAACAAATTGCCTGAACTGTAGATACTCCGTAATAATTTGGGCACTCACAATGGAAAACAACGTCTGTTGGCAGCTGTGCTCGATGAAGTCATTGATTCTTTGTATCACCAACACTCAGAAATGCAATTCTTTTCAGAAATACCAGGAATGTCAACTGCAGCATGGATGGATGATATACCCATACATAATCCCTCAAAAATGGAGCTAGCTCGGAGTAGTAGCTCCTGTCACAAACCTGGATTGTGAATAAGAATTTGCACGGGTTGATAATTGGCTGATTTCAAGTCAGTGGTGGAATGGAATCAGTTATGTCTATGTCTAGAAAGAATGCCATTTCCATTTAGTTGGTTCAATATTCCTGGAGAAGATATGAGAAGAGAAAAGGAAATGGGCTAGTAAATCAGAATAGACCCTTGCTTTGAGAAAGGTAAAGAAATATTTCCTTTCGACAATGAGGATTTCAAAATGGATTGTCCTAAGAAAAAAGGACGACTTGAAGCAAAAGAAAATTACAAGGCTTTTGAATACTAAAGAAATTTGTAAGGTGCACAAAAGGTCTTTAACACCAGATAGAATCTATTTGTTGGAAAGTCTATCATAGAAATAATTTTTAGCTGAAGTTCAGTATTTGCGGTTGACTATCAGCAAATGCATGTGAAAGATTCTACAGGGACATTTTGAACTCAAACATTCAGTGTGACTGAGCTACAAAGGTTGATAAAGAATGCTATTAAACCTGCTGAAAGTGTGCATTATAACATTAATGAACTTATTATAACATTAATACACTAGCATGATTCTAATATGTACAAATGAGAATTTCAAAAGTTCAGATTTTAATTAACAAAATAATATGTTTGTTCCACGTGAAATAGTACATAATCTTATGAATAAGTCTGATGACGCTATAAGTGTGATTTTCGTATTGCCTGACTTAAAAAAACCACATAAAATGATATAAGGTTATAAATGAAATAAATTAAGGTTCTGGGGGTCAAATGTCATCAGAATTTTAAAATTCCACTGGGTTTGTAATCATTACCCTAAATAGCCATAAAACATGCTATGCACACATTCTTAACAAAATAAGTTCATTATTTACCCAACCCTATTATCATGATCAAACACGAGAAGACATAATATATTTAAAAAAAAAAAAAAAAAAAATTTTTTTTTTTTTATTGATTTGGCAAATCTTCTGTACTCAAAATCACTTTGGTTCCCTCCATCCACGTCTCTGTCTCCGCACTAAAAGTAGCAACAGTACAATCTCCTCTTCACTTTTTCTTGTCTTCGTCATAAGCCCCAAAAGTGTAACTTTGTTTACAAACCAAAAATTAACGTGCGGCATCGCTGTATATAATTGAAAAAACCGCGCGGTTTACCGCTTTCTGTTTGCCGCTTTCCGTTACCGCTCTCTTGTGTAATTAACCTTAGAGGACATTTTACCATTATTCGTTGTAACACGAATATTTTTTTTAGTCATCACCTCAAATATTTTTTATTTGACGTCACAAGGTAGTAAATAAGGTCTAGAACGCAGACGAACTGCATAGAGAATCAACTGGATAACTTTTTTTCAAAATTGTGGTTACTTTCGGAAGCTGATTTTTGGAAATTGGTAAATTTTCAAGTCTGTAATTCATCATAGTATTATTTACATGTTTATAGCACATTTTAAAAATTGGAACGTCGTGTTACTTGGTTAACGCTTGATATTTGTTGTGACAGCGAAGAATGCATGTGGAGCTCAAGCGCATGCGAGACATCGCCGTTTCCGTAAAGGGCACAGGCTCGAATAGTATACAATATCAAAATGAAAAGTATCTCCCAAATTTTTTGTAGAAGGGCACTTTAAAGCCTAATCGAATTAGACGCATTTGATAATTTAATAGGTCTAGTCTTATTAGCTTTACTTCAAGCGCCTTACTATAAAATTATAGATTGTTGACAACCATTCGGTCAATCAATGCGTTTTATATAAAGTCCATTGGTTTGAAAGTCTGTTGATGCATTGTGTTTGTCCAGTCGTTCAATAAAATCCATGAGTCTGATGCACGATAAAATCTCTCTGTTACAACCGCTTATGGAACTTTATGAAATTAATCTTAATAGTGGGGTGGTTCAAGTACCAGCGAATGAAAAAAACATAATTAAATAACAAAATTAACATTTCCCGTCTCCGTACTTTGGCCTTAAGTGTAAATGAGCGTGTACATCATTTTAGAAGTAGACCACTAACCTACAACAAAGAAAACACCCACTGAACTATTGTTTAACACACGGATAAGAAAAACTGTGATTTAAGGTCAAGTAGAACTAAAACCAACATAATGTTTCTTTCTTTACGTAAAAGTGGGGTGTTTTAATATCGGAATAATTTGTGGACTTCAAATAACCAATCAATCGTTCTCGTAATTTGAAAACTATCTCAGCGTGGGATGTAGACGAATCGTTTCTGTTCTGTTCATTTTAAATTTGTTTCGTTTAATACATTTTTCATTTTAACAGTTTCGAGTATAATTTTATGTACGGTACTGTTTTTATAGGCTGTATATTGTATACATTTTTATGTATTTAAAAAAACGTATTCTTAAGGTTAATTTCAATGTCTTTGATAGTATGGTGTATACAATTTAAAATAGTTTTTGTATGTTGTACTTTAATACTTTTAACCATATTATAATATTTTATCAGAAATTTACACTTTTTGTATTCATGTCATCATTCAGTGACACCTAATAATGACTGCATTGCAGGAAGTGTTTAGATCATGTGGTATACTTTGCATTACATTTATTAACCCCCCTTCCGCTCCCGATTATTTAATATTATATTACAGTGGCGGATCCAGAAAATCCAGTTGGGGTGGGGGCTAAAGAATCGTTTTAAAGTTAAAAAAATTTTTTTTTTTAAATTCAAAAATGTTTTTTAAATCGCAAAATTTAGGGCCTGTGGATCCGCCACTGTATTATACTTCACAGCATTCGTCTACACAGAGACGTAGGACAAGAGGCTCCCAGCATGTGTAATATTCATATTCAGTTCCTCTGTGTTGCGTAGGCCTATTATGTAGGTTAGTCTGAAACACGGCACATAGGCTACTGAAAGAATATAGGTCGAAACTGTTCACAAACGAGCGATCATACAAAAGCAAACATTTACTCTGAGATAAAGTATAGGCGTCAGGACAATAACTGAACTTACTTTATATTAATACAAAAAATAAACTACATTTTGTTTTATGTCCACGTCCTCGCATTGTGGTGCACTTGTCAACTTAACGAAACGGATCGCCAGTAGCAGACGCAAAAATACTTCCTGGATAAGTGTGTTCATTCGCGTGGAACAAACATACTTTCATAATTTCAAGCCTCACTCACGACAAGATCTAAGTTATGTTCACTATTTTTATATTTTGTACACAATATGTTGAGGCCTACATAACGCGGAAAACCAGGAAGACTATCACAAGGGGACCTTGCTGTGCACTTTGCTTTTGAAACTGAAGTTTATTGTCCTGTATCACGCAAAGTGTCTACGCGTCATAACACAGTGGGACTTTGTTGTGGAAAGTTGATTTTAGTTCATCACAGTGAGAAGACATCAGCCATGTTAGATGTTTCATGAGTCATGGCGGAGCGTAGCAGTGGTATCGCTGAGATTCCTGTCGTCTGCTGAGGAACCTGAACTTCAAGACGTGCAACCATGACTGGTTGTTTTTCTCTATCCATTTTCCTGGGATGGTTCTCAGTAGACGAACAGTAGCTTCCAAGCAATGGGCCTCTCAAAAAAGCTGGGATGTAAAGGGGTATTCACCCAGAATGAGGTCGAATATCAGTGGAGTACTCAGTCCTATACACTGGCTGAAATTACTAGGAAGTTCAGGCTGCCTCGAGTTGTTCGGAGTGCTGCAGACTCTTGTAGTATCGTCTGGAATGAATTTAAATTCGATCTCAATCAACCGCTGTTACTTTACAGCAAAAGAGTAGTTCGCAAAGTGAAAGCCAACAGTTTAAAATTTGACAAAGAGAAACATTGTTTTTCTCCGCTTGGTCCTCCGGTTATTATTCCGGAAGATTATGATGGTAGGTATATTCACAGGTATATATATATATAAATGATGATATTGAAGTTGATTTTCTTAACATAAATGGACACTGTTGAACGACTTTTTGGGGGGTGGGAGTGGGTGATGTAAGGAACCTTTTTAAGGAATCTAAATATGGTGAATTTTAACGAAAAAAATTACAGTTTTGTAATCATATTTAACGTAAAACGTTTACTAGAACTATCATATTCGGATAAAAAGGCAGAACGACAGACAAGTGTCTGTGGATCAAATTCTCTGCACAAAGTTTTTCTTTTATTAAAAATATTGTATCCAGTTCACTAAGAGCAGATGCTATGTTATACATTATATTAAAAGTATTACATTTAAAAGAGGATACCTTCAATTACATGCACAGACCAAATTACAACCAATTAAAGAAATTTACTATACATTTATATATATTTATAAATTTATTAAAATAAATTATTATTTTAAAGGAAAATACTTTAAAATGCATCTGACAGGAATTGGTGTCAGTCCTCATAATGATATAATTTATGTTCTAATGGCGGATGGTAAATAAATTAATATGCTCGTGTGGTTTTGTTAAATAAACAACAAAAAATAATAATATAATTTCAAAAAAAAAAGAAAGAGCATCAATTACATTCAAGCAACAAATTAATTAAAGAAATATATTAGTACACTTAAAACAACAATATCTATGGCGGATCCAGAAAATACATTTTTGAGGGGGAGAGGAGTAATAATATGATGACGATTCCTCGGTTTCTTCAACGTTAATAATAATAAAAAAATTAATGTAATTTAATTAGCAAAATTTAGGGGTGGGGTAGCCCCTGGAGCCCCTGCCTAGAGCTGCCACTGAATATATAACTGGGGTCGTATTCATCCAGGCGAATAACCTTCATAGTATGGGTGCATACCATTATTATTTGAGTGCACAACATTATACTTTTGATTTTACTGAATTAATTATATTTGTAATTGTTTATAACAAATACAGGTAAAAATAGCTAAACATGTCATTATGATAGTGCGCCTTCAAAAGATATAATCATAAAATCTGTGTAATTTATATTTAAACCTTATATTATGCAACGTGATATCTTATTTTAACATTTTCACTGTACTTCCTTCACGCTGTGGCAATATGCTCAAAAAATATAAATAGCTCCTGTATAATTTACACATTTAAACCCTTTTCAAAGTGTATCTTATTCTAGCATTTTGAATAGTCCTTTACGAGCTGGAAGATATAATCATAAATTCAAGTCGTTCTTGTGTAATTTGCATTTAAATGAGTTGAAACACAATCCGGTCAATGATCTAGTTGTACTCTTGTTACATAGATCTGGTTTTACAATGAATATTACAATGAATATATGTATGTTAATTACTCAACAGTGGGCAGATCGGGTATATAGATCCCGTACTGAGACTGAGTTCGTAGATATATCACTGAAAGATCAGTTTACATTTGAAAAATACGAATGATCTGTCAACGTGTAAATGTGTTTTTTATTAAAAATGTGTTAAACTTGAAATGACATACTGGCAAATCAGGTTTATAAGTGCGTTGTTTATGAACTCAATTCAAAACAGATCAAATTAATGTAATATACAGAGATCTGTTAAGTAGTATTTAAATCGCACAAAACTGTTAACTACTGATCCTTGTAGATTTAACTTTATCACATGTTTTTTTTTTCCTTTTCTAGTATAGTGTATGATGGATAATAGTATAATTTAGTGTAATACATGTAATAATAATACTTAATATACTGTCCAAATTAAAAATGGTCGCCTAAATAATGAAGAAAAAAATGTCATTTGTAGATTTATGATTCTTTAAAGATTTATACCAATTTTTATTTAATTAAAAAAAATAAAATAAAACCCCCAAAACTTGTCGTAACAGTCTATAGGTATTCAGATTAAAACTTTGGAAACCAATCGAACTGCCCAGTAGTAAGCCTACTCGATAGTATTCGACATTACTGAACAGAACGAGAGATTTTATGACGATAATTATTTTTCGTTCACTGCACGTGTTTATAGTTTTAAAAGTCTAGACTATTGTCATGTTAGTTCAGACTTGACGTTATCATGAATTTTAAGTATTCAGACTTTATTGACTTCATGTCCAGAGTTTTTAAAACTGTCGAATATTCAATGAATATATTTTAATACCTTTTTATTTTACTTTTTGAAACATATTTAAATGATTTTATTCAACCAATTATTGTGTGAATTTATTTATAATACTATATTCAATATAATAAATGTCAAATTGGTTACTTTTCCCTTGATCTTTAAGCACAAGGCCCAGGTTAATTCTCGACTCAAACTTCCACAAAGTTTGAAGACTTTAACAATAAAGCGCCGTAACGCAGTTCAAATTACATGTATCAGTAATTATAATTTTTAATAAACTTTGCCTAAATATTTAGAAAACAAAACCGTACGGGCATCTCTAGTAGAACTTGGTATTACTAGTAAGTGATTTGCGGAATACAGCGTGGGATAACTTTGACGACATGTAATGCTTGGGTGGATATAAATGGACTGCAATGTGATAACGTTGTTTTTCATTGTGTGTACATGTAAGTTATTTTGACCTACATGTATTCGGCTGCCCATGGCTGTTATTCGTCTTAAGTCGGACGTTACTGGTGTGTGTGTGTTTAGTCAGGTATATCTTCATTATCAACTAAATAATGTCACAAGAAAAATATAACAATATAATCCCAGATCTGGAGGTTCCGTCTTTGAGCGACTGGCGCTGTAGAATGACTCTTTTCCAGGGATGGCTTCACAGGTTAGGACGTGAAACACCGCCATAACTCTGCTACCCTAAACACCACACAACAACAATGATAATCTTCCACATCTAATTCTATATTTGCGCGAACGGAATGAATTCAACATCCCATTATAATAACATCCCTACTCTAGGCCTTCATTACAAATAAAAAAGTCATTGTGTTCACTAGAATAGACAACAGGAATTTCATTAATCTTATCTTTATTTTTTAGGAACAAATAAAACCAAGCTTCATGCAGCAGATTTCATATGTATATCAACAAACTTTTCAAATAACAGTAATGCTTCAAATCAGTTGTTTTATGAAATATTAACGAGAAAACCTGTGATTATGTTCAAGTCTGCATACTTAAACAAGGAATAGTTTAAGCAAGTGTAGTATAGGCAAAGCCATGATGGTCTCACTCCTGTAACTCAAGGCAAATTTAAAATTTAGGTAGTTAGTATTTATTACACCTACCTAAATCTTAGGTTTGCTTTCAGTTGCAGGTCTCAGCTGTACTCACAAATCAGTATAAATACTGATCACTCATACCTGATCATGTGCTTATACCATTTTCAAAAAACAGTTTGGAGACAAACATTGTCGCACCATATTTAGTCCGTATCAAGCAATAAAAGTCATGAAACGTCAGTCAAAATACTTTATGAGAATGTCTATAAAAATATCAAAAGATAAAAACTGTTTTTATTAGTGTAGTTCCTGATTAATGATATGCAATGTTAGCTTTAATTTTGATTGATTTTTTGTTTCAGGCTGGTTCAGTGTTGTTCGCTCAAAGTCTGAATGCCCTCCGCGTCATACGAGAATAGAAGACGTGGCTAAAAGCCCAACACGAAGTTTTCTCGTTACAACTCAAGTCCCAGCCCTTGTAATTACCCCCGGTCCTGGTGGTGAGGATCAGTACATATCGTCTGACGTTACCCCGGGGGAAGTTTTGACAAAACTGCGTGTTTGTGAGGGTAACTCGAAAGTAATGGAGCATTTTCCTTCTGCAGGGAAAAATAGAAAATTGTTGAGATGCATTGATGAGAAAAAGGACGAGCTTCTAATCCCCTTCAAGCACAGAGCATTAATGTATGAGGTGTTTGACAAGAGAGACAAGCATCCTCAGGGTTTGGTTAGAATATGGCAGGTTGCACATGAAGGAGAATATGATTTTCCAACGACTGTACGGCATGTGTTTGGTGATCCTCCAGCTGTGTCTTACGCCTTTACTGGAACTCTCCAGCTCACCAGTGCATTCTATGAGGAAACTGTTATGGCCAGTACATTGAAAACGGAAAATATCATGCCTTTAGAAATGAAAACCGAATCTAGGGTTAGGTTTTCCATTGCTTTAAATGAGGTAGATATCGCAAGGACAAGTGAATACTCAAATGCATTAGGAGCATGCGAAGCTACAGCTAAGGAGTATGTTTCTCGAATGAAAGTTGCATTTGTTCTCAAGCCCGATGTTCCTTCTTTGGAAGATCTTAATCTATCTATGTATGAATATGAAGCTGAGAGTGATGTGGAAGACGTTGATGCCCAGTCAGAATTTGACATAGATTGGGATCCAGAGAGAACTAGTAGTGTCGCCAGTAATGGTGATACTTCAGAAATTATGAGTGAGATTTCAGAGCTGGTAGATGTTGGAAGTGATCACACGGATTCTAAATTTAAATCTCAAACATTAATACCCGGTAATGAGTTTGCAAGTGCAACAAATACTAATGCTCAAGCAGGAGAGTCGACTGGTGTAAACATGATATCTCACGAACACTATGAAGGAAAAGAAACAATCGCAGTTGTAAATACAGCATCTCACAAACATTACGAAGCAGACGAGAAAACCACGGATATAAACACATCTCACAAACGTTATGACGCACAAGATGTTTCTGTGGAAGACGACGAAATTGATCTGGAAATGGATACAAATGATTTCAATGATTCTGGTGTTTCATTAATTGAAAAAATGGTTTGAATTGTGAAAATTATTTAGCGATAACTTTCTGAGACTACACTTATAAAGTGTCTGTTTTCTTGAACAGAATTTTCAATAGTGAACGTTGTATCACGAAAACGTGCAATAATAGATAATGGATACCACATTTAGATCTCTATAGTAGATAATGGATACCACATTTAGATCTCTATAGTAATAATAGTTTGATATCCGCGACTGTCATTTTGTTTTAGCTCCTTATGCATTACTTATAACAACTTTTGAAAGAAAAATACATATTTTTATAGGGGTGTTTCTGATTAATGTCTTTTCTCTGTTATAAAGGATAACGAAGTCAGAATGAATAAACGAATAGATAATATATTTAACAACACCGCATTTAAAAAAAAATGGGTGTCATTCAGTGGTGTACAATATATATATAATGTTGTCCTAAATAGTTGATCAAAAAAATAAACTATTCAAAATTTCAGAAATATCCGTTAAATTTGAGTATTTGATCCAATTGAGTGACTGGAATTTAACACATTCCACAACACCTTTGTTACCAGAAATAATTTTCAAACTGACTGCAAACAGTCCACCAAAATGTGACTCATACACGGACAATGGTCACACCGAAGTGAATGGATTTTTTTTTCTCCCGAAAACAGAAGAATACCTAGATGATGATGAAGATATGATAACTGATGATGATGATAATACGCGTTAGTTTAGTCCTGTATAAAACGTAGACGTTTTGAATGAAAATAAACAGTGCATTCTCAAGTGGATTTATCTTTTAATCTAAAGTTCATACTTCATCCAATTTAAAATGTGAAAAAGTTTTTTTTAAAGTTCTGCAATTGGAGCGGGAAAAAATTAACTAGTTGCTTCTTCCGCTGATAGAAATTCGCCTCTTTATACAATTTTAAAGACATTTAAAGGTTGTTTTGTTTATTATATTATTTTATTATAATTAAAAAACAAAAAGTATTAACCGCCTTTATTTCATGTTTTAAGTTATAACGTAAGTATCCGTAATTTGAAATAGGCTACTTTTATAAACAATATTTACTGTAATTGTGTGTATGTGCATGTTTGTATGTACACATTGCAAACTGACTTTTTAAAACAAGGCTCACTGGACGTTCGTATAATAAAAGAAATATGGAAATGGAAAGGTATATCACACTAAGTGTGTATATATTTATACATACGTATTACTGTACATAATTAATCTTTGTCACTACTGTAGGTGTATTTATTCATAACACGTAATTTACAAATACCCGATATGACTTGATATAGGTAAATGCTGATACATTAACATTCACGAAATTTATATGGTGGAAATAGTTTGAAAAACAAACGCCAATATTTAGCAGAAATAACCAGAGTAATTAACCAACAACATTTATTTACACCAACCTGTATATTTACAATTTAATTTCTCAAACAGGATGAAAATACATTTCTACCTGTATTGTATGCCTCTGTTTTTGATCTCTACTATGTTATGAATTGAGGTGAAATGTTAATCTTGGATGAACCCCGTGCATGTATTATATCTGTATGCATTAAACACACTTTGTATATTTGTATGGATATGTCTACACTGAAAGATTTATGCATGAAATAAATTATCAGCTTTTGCTATTTAACAGGAAGTGTCTTGTTGTTTTGTGGGTGTGGTCGTGTACGCACAGACGTAACAGGGCCGTAGGTAACTTATCCCCTGAGAGCAGGAGCTTTAGGTCCAACAAAATTTCAGTGATGCTAATGGGGTGGGATGCAATAGGGTTAAACGCCGTTACTTAAAAGTGATTTTATATTTTAAAAAGTGACTGAATGCAGGTGTTTACTGCACTCCCCCAACCCCGCCCTATTATCCTGTACTATTAATCTTCAGGTATATGAAATGAAAGGAAAGGTTGTTTAATAAAACCTCAGTCTATTACCAGAATGGCTGCCAATGTCAAATGGGTTATTTATGACACATGATAGACGTCAAATATTTCAGTTTCTGGTTATCTTATCAAATGGCGAGGTCGAATATCACAATGTTGTTGGGCGTGGCAAACTGAGAACTAATTTACAACACAAATAAGAGAATATATTAACAACAGAACCGTCTGTTTAAAATTAACGCTGGATAATGCATACTATGTGTGTAGTCATGCAAACTTATATACGTACTGGCTTATGGACTAACTTTTATGTTGAAAAAATCTTTTACTTCAATGTTGTTTTACGAAATTAATTGTATCATTTGGACTAATTTGAGTACTAGTATGTAAATATTTCCGATATATATACGAACAATGAATATGTAACTTAACGAATTAACTGATATATACACGTATTTCGCTGAAAGAGACGTTATATAATATTATGACTGTGTGCTACAAGGAAGTTAAATGGTTTTTAGATATATAAACAAGTTCGGCGCCGCCATTTAAATATTGGGGAGGGGTTGACAAGACTGAATAGGGGCGCCATCAGTCATTTGAAGGGCGCCTTCAACATACTCAATAAATGTAAATTTATATTGTCGCCAAAGAGGGCGCCGCAGTTAGTTAGCGGGAGGGGGGGGTGGGCAAATGCCCCCAGCCCCGCCCTCCAACTGCGCCGGCCCTGATTAAGTGTGGTAATAACCCACTCCTGTTATCAGAAGCATACGCTGAATCTGGCTTGTAAATGTTGGAGAGTAGTAAATTGAAATGGAATACTGACCAGATCCTGATTAATTCACACCAAGCTCTTAAGCACTGGATTATATGAAAAACCATGCACTCTGCATAAGTTGACCCACCACATTATAATTTAATTAGATCTAATAGGTCTGAACATACTTTCTACACCCCTCTTTCATTATTGAATTTCTTAACTTTAGTTTTCAAAATTTCTGGAATCGCCTTTGTTCTTTATAAGACATTTATTTTCAAAATTTCTGTATCTGCACCATAAGGACACAAAACAAATTATAATATACGGGTATGAAATGCCATCATGGATAACAATCTTGAAAGGAAAGTGTATTCAAAGGATTTAACATTAAAAAATAATAATTGAATGAAACAAAAAAAATATATGTATCAAAATGTTATGTCTGTTTCATGCACTACCTTATTTCCAGAGCTACCCTCCCCCACTATATTATCTGTTCCGCTGCTAATGAAATACTGTTACTAAAATATAATTTTGTTTTGGGATTAAATTCTATTAAACATTTTTCATTTTAATAGATTAATCCGATAAAAAGCGATCGTCATAGAACTTTATCTTACCGGATATACGAGAATGTATTCTTAGATAAGCCTAAGAGTAAGCTACCCTTCAACAATTCAGTTTTGTTATTCACATAAGTCAGTCAAAAAACATTTGTCTGCCATGCATTAAGCATTTGTGATCATTTGCACCTGTCTTGCGATTAGGACAGACTAGCCTTCGGGGTAGCTAAGTTGCAATTTCACTGGTTCCAAACGTTCTCATTGGGTTTAACATTAAACGTACAAACTAGTCTAGCTAGCAATTTCGTCCTGAACGTAGCACTGGTGTTATTCAACAGTGTTTAGCTGTCAAACTGGAAACGAATCCAACACTAACATATGGAAAACAACTAACAACAACAAAATAATAATAATAAATGAAATAAATAAATAAAAGTTTTATCCTTTCTCTCAGCACAAGACATACAATGTAGCATCTAGTGTAGTGATTCCACAACTTGTCCGAGCTGACACACCCTTCGCTCCCAGGTCACATCCCTAGCGCCTCCACCTCCCACTCCCTTACACACACATACGAAGAAACACCTCTTTCTTGGTATTAAGTAAACAATATATATATATATTACTTGGTTCTGATGCCACCCTGCCGCCCCACCCCTTTTTCTCACCGCTCCTACGGATATTTCCACCGCCCACTTTGGGAATCACTACTCTAGTTGATGTAAGTGTATCTAGACAAAACCACCATGTAAATTAGGCCTACTGTCTCAACTAGCTTTAATAGCTGAAGAAACATTTCTGCAACATTCATCAAATCTATTGCAACTTTATGTCTTGGTCAAACAATCAACAACATATTCAGTTGACTTTCTTCTTCTTTTGAGTTGTTTTAGTAAATCTTGGCTCAATTTGCTTTAACAATAATAATTTTAATGTCTTTTTATATAAAATTTCATTTAAAATAT
Source organism: Symmetromphalus regularis (assembly GCA_032355785.1). Lineage (NCBI taxonomy): Eukaryota > Metazoa > Mollusca > Gastropoda > Neomphalida > Neomphalidae > Symmetromphalus > Symmetromphalus regularis. The sequence continues at coordinate 4,603 of JAULBS010074051.1, read as the reverse complement.
GCTGAGTCAAACTGTATTTTAGCTTGGATCAAACTGTTCTTGCGTTAGCATTGTGTTATAGCTAAAATAATTTCTATGAACACATAAGATCAAAGTATGAAACTGATTTTGTGTTGAATATGTTTCTGTTTATTTCTAATGAAGATTCAAGTTTATTATATACCGTACCAGCTACAATACAGCATCGACTTTTTATAAATCAGTTGTGGACAACTCTCTGGATCCCATTAAGACATACAACTTTATGTTAATGAAATGATGTAAGTGATTTAGCGGGTCTACCAAACATAGGAGGAAAATACAAAGAAAGACGCTGAAATGGCTGCCTCTTCAAATAATATTTCTGGCTTCCTAGATCTGATCTCTGAAGTAAACATGCTTAATGATTACATTTTAAAATCTAATCACTCGACGTTTGGTATGTTTTGTTAAATTATAGTTAAAACAATAGTAGATAATAGTGATCAACGAGGTTAGAATAATGTGAAACTATCACACAGTGAGGCAGTCAGAAAAGGGGGCGTGGCTGTGCTTCTCTAGTTCTGATTTAAAAATGGGCGTGTTATCTAGCGAATTAACATTGAGACGTGGTTCTACATGTCATTGTGATGGAAATGGGCGTGGTTTTGTACTAACCTTCATATGAAATTATGACAAAAATTTTGTGAAAAGAAATATAATAATTAAAATCTTATAGATTAAGGACATTTTAAATTTATAGGTGGGTGTTTATTTTTGTTTTGTTTTTTGAGTAGTTAGAGTTGGACATCCACAACATTCTTGATTTAAATATTTAGTAGAATAAAGGTGTTCATTAATCCCATTCTGCATCCCATGATTGTATAATGTATTGTCAGGAAACTTTTGGGAGAAATGTAAATTTGCATTACCATATTATACAATATGGACATCACACAACAGAGGAACATCATAAAAATATTTTGTGATGAAAATAAACTGAATATGGTGATTAAAAAATAAAAGCAAACATTGGTAAAAAATTGGTTATACCCTGAAATAGCTCATATCTAAATCAATAGAGAAGAAGTGAATGAAATATTTCGAAGTTAAGGTAATGTGAAATATTTGATAAAATAAAAAATGGTTTTGTACAAGGGAGATAAATTGTCTTCTAAGAGAGACTAGTTATTTCCCCTGGATAAAGTAAAACATAATGATGACCTCCCGAAAATAAAATAATTTTATTAACTAAAAGTGTTTAAAGTTCACTATTCAACTAATTATATTTTGTAAATTTAAAAATGTATATTATATCACTTTGTGTTAATACAACATTGTTCATCTTCGTGTTTATTTATTACTATTGCATTTTCAGTTGAAAAGCAACCAGGCTATGATGTATGTAAGACAAGATGCAGTAAGCTGAAAGACAAAACTGAGCAATTAAAATTAAAAACAAGTAGTGTTGCCGAAGCTAAACTTATTCTTCATGAATATGCACAGGTATGTCAAAGGCTATGTTCTTCAGATACAAAATACCGGTACTCACATTCATGAAGTTATATTAGTACTGCATGTTATACAATACAATATGTTATTATTCTTCAAACTAGTCTAAATATTTTAATAATAATACTGTAAACATTTTTGTTTTGCAGACATAAAAAAAATATTTAAATAATTGAAATAGCTTCAATGTCTTAATTTAAATTAAAAAAATTAGTATTTTATTTTTCTTCTACTTATATTATATATACATAATTTTTCTTTCTTTTATCACATCCAACTATTGGTCATAGACCAATTATCTCCCTTTGATTATATTTATACCTTTATGAATAATTTGTGATGACTAAAACATTACAAACATTATATGACTACTTATGTAAAGAATGAATCTTGCAAAACACCAGAGCCTATGCTTATAAAATGTTTTGTCCACACTTTTATAAAGTCTGATGAATGTTACATGTTATTTATATGGAATTACCATGATGTTGAAGTATCTAGACTTTAGGAAAGTTTAAGAAAGTTTTATAAGTATAATGTCAGTATGAGTCCTCAAGTATAGGAGTACTTTTTATCTGCAACTTGCAGATTTTGGAAACCTAATACTTTTGATTGGATGATTCATTAAATGTCACTGCAGGACCTGTTTCCTAAAAAAACGTCGATGAGAAACTTCTTGAGTAGTAATCTACATATTAACTGACAGTACTGGTTCTGCCATTTAAATATTGGGGAGGGGGAAGACTGAGTAGGGGTGCCATTTGAAGGGTGCCAACAATGTAAAAATGTTTAATATTGTCACACACCCCACACCTCCCATGACTGTGCCGGCCCTGACTGATGGACATAAGTGTAGTAATTTTAATTATTAGTAATTAATTTTTTCATTCAGATTGTGTTAGACTTCACCTATATTGATGAGACTCAACTTGTGGATGATGATTTTCCTGAGCAGATAGCCAGCAATAAAATAAGAAATATTTTCAGTAAGAATTTATTTTTTATTCCTTGCAATTAAATTGTTATTTACATGTCTATTCATATGTCCATATATCTATATGCATATTTCAATAGTTCATGTACAAATACATAAGTGGTCTCATAGTTTAATCAGATGTTTAGATTATTTTATTATTATTGTTCAGTTTAGGAGATTTCTGGTGCTAAGTGCTTGGCTTATATGTGTGATGGCTGCTACTGGAGGGAAAGGATATGCTGACCTTTTGCAAACATCTGGTATCATCACTGTTTTGACTTTACACCTCTAACTGATTAATTCTCACAGCTCATGATTTAATACATACATGTTTAAATTTAACCTGTTCTAATGGCCGTATAATGACTACCTGACCATAATAAGCAGTGAACCTATGTCCCTATATACGCATGCTGGAATTATAACCTGTATATAATGACAACTTGAATTTAAAGTCCACCTTTTGAAATACAGTTCGCTTATCTTTTTGAATAGAGTTTGACAATACTTTATTTTATCACATTCAACTAATGCTATTTTTGTCATAGGGTTATATTTGTACTTTATCTGTGTGTAATTTGTGATGGTTAAAACATTACAAACATTATATAACTATTTAGATAAGTATAATTGTGGAATGAAATTTTAAGTCATGCTCCATCAAGAACGTTTTGATTTGCTACTATGCCATGGGTGTGTCCTTTTAATCCCAGGGCTACCTCATAAGGCACTAATTATTATTAATAATTCATAAGAAGTAATTATCACATTCTCTGATTTATTGTTTGTTTTTTCATGCTATTACTTACAGCCCTGTGTGATTTGTTTTACAGGTTATATAGACAACATATTATTAATAGCCCAGAAAACATTCCCAAATCTTCAGGTATGTCACAGACTTTGTATATTGTCATGTAGGATAACAGAAAATTAAAATTTCCAACCTCTTGTCAGCCATTGTGTTATATTTTTATATAATATGGGGCCTCTAAAGTTTATTCTTTTAATTACTCATTATTTAAATTACTTCTTTAGAATATCCTTTTTGTGTTATTTTAATGAAATTAAAAATAATTAAAGGACATCATTTTTTTTAGAAAAGCTCTCGATCTGGACAGGAATTTTTTTTTATGAGAAGCTTCTCAAAAAAGGCAACTGTAGCATTGTGTTCATTTTCTGGAATACTGAACACAAAAAAATGTTCCAGATATTCTACTTACCGTAGGTATCTATGATTTTCAGTGTGTTGAAGACAGTGCTTTATTTTCATTGTTGTCCAGAAATGGTTATAAAATAGTTTTGAAATAATCAGAATCTGTTTCCTGTAAGTAATATGTGAGAAGTGGGTTCGAGCTCAGTTGTTTCAACATTCACCCGAGGTGCTTTGGTCGAAGGATTGAACACCATTGGTGCACTTATTGTCTGAATATTTACCCCCATCCTAACCAGTGCCCCATGCATGGGCGTAAATCCCGGGCGGGTGGTGGGGTATACCTCCCCCACTTTTTGTACGGGGAGGACGCCCATATGATTATCCCCCCACTTTTTGCTTCTAAAAATTTAAATTTATATGCCTAAATAATATTTTTACCAGTATTTCTCTTTATTGTAACACTTAATCATGTGGTCTTTGCACAAATATACCTAACTACACAGAGGGTTATATAATGAAGTCAATCCCGGAGGTGTGGGGAGACATCCTTTCTTTTTGGACAGGAGGATGCTCCGTCTCTCAACTTTTTGGACCTGGGGGATGTTCCGTCCCCCACTCTCTTTTTGAACAGTGAGATGTTTTGTCCTCCACCCCCCACATTGAAGAAGTGATTTTCGTCCTTGGTCCCTTGACTGGTGTGTACTGTTTTGTTTGTGGGGAAAGTGCATATAAAACATCCCTTGTTGATAATGAAGAAATGTTGCATGTTTCATCTGAAGACCTCGTGAGAATTGCCAGATGTTAAAAATCCAACAGCCTATCATTAATAAATGATATAGTGATATCTTAAAACAATGAACTTAAAATAAGTTATTTTGTTCTTTTTCTGTCACTAGCTAACAGACAGTCTTGGTATAGAAATAACGGAAGTTATTTTGTTCTTTTTCTGTCACTAGCTAACAGACAGTCTTGGTATAGAAATAACGGAAGTTATTTTGTTCTTT
>JAULBS010074040.1:0-20739 GCA_032355785.1 Symmetromphalus regularis | reverse complement strand
TGACGTCCAATAGCTGATGATAAGATAAAAATCAATGTGCTCTAGAGGCGTCATTAAATAAAACAAAACTTTACTTTAACTTGAATGACCATATGATTGATGTCCAATAGCCGATGATAAAATAAAAATCAATGTGCTCGAGAGGTGTCGTTAAATAAAACAAACTTTACTTTAACTTCACACATGTATTTCTCTCCTGCATCAGTCATTGACATCCACAGATCACAGGTACACATTTCATTGATCTATTTCAGCTGTCACATTGCACTTGGTTTCAGTTCACTTGGCAGGTTATGTGTATGTGTCTGATCTGCCCATAGGCAGGGCCGCAGTGACCTGTAAACTTTTTCTTATCCCATGTGCTTGAATTGTCCAACACCTTGCCTGTTGGCCAGATATATCACCACTTCCTTAACAGCGGAGACCGCTTGTTTAATCTTTCAGACAATGCTGAAGTCAGGGCTGCAGTGGACATAACAGTTGTCCAGTTTTTATATCGGATAACATAATAGCTGGCTGGAGTTTGTAATATTACTAAGTGCTGTGATCGTTTGAGAAGAGCTACGATTGAGTGCTTTTCAGTGTGTTACTCGTAACAAAGTGGGTGCTATATTTACCCATGAAGGACAGTTAAATAGGTGTATACTGTAATAATGGAGCGAGGAGAGCGGGGAGACCGACTTGAGTGATGTTTACCTGATATTCAGACAACACACACAACTTGAGATAATTCTGGCTGGCCTCAAGATAATTCGGTGGTTTTTATGGTGTGCTGGATGTGAAGTTTATGAACTGTGGTGTGAAGACTTTAGGTGCAGGTGTGGTCGCAGTGGATGTGACGTTTATGAACTGTGGTGTGAAGACGTTAGGTGCAGACGTGGTCGCAGTGTGTAACGTGATAGAAAGCTCTCAAGTCATGCAGTGTCATCAGTACACAAACATAATTGGCTTTGCTTGCTAACTTTAAAAATAACTTGTCTTTTTTGCCATCTTTATCGTTTGTTGGATTCTTTCCTTGTCAGCTGGATTACTTAAAGTTTTGCTGTGATGGTGTTAGGTAATTCAGTGCACAGCTTCAAGAAAGGATGCATAATAGTTCAGCTGCTTGTTGTCTTAGCGGATATTGTAGTTTTTGTATTAATATTCATCTTTGTGACTTGAACTTAAACATATGATTGTGCAGTTTTGAATTGTAAGTTGTGTAGTTTTGAATGTAGGTAAACTTTGTTATACGAGTGAAAGGATTACTATTGTGATTAGCAAACAACATCATGACAGTGTCCTGTTATGGACTTATGAAAATGGATTATAATACTAAAATATTTGGTTATGTCTGTAACACTAACATTTATGTTAAACATTTAATAACATGTTCCAGATAGACTATCTGATGTGTATTGTGAATGGTTCAGCATCTGAATTTCTACTGAATGGAGGAACTGCTTACATCTATCTAGAAACCACCCAGTTCATCAGCTAGATATTATACATATTCTAGATAGACTGTCTGATGTGTATTCTGGAGTTTATATTCTGAATTGCCAGTCAGTTGAACTACTCACATCTAGTTAACAAAGATCTGATCACATCAGTTGGATATTATACCTGTTCTAGATAGACTATTTGATGTGTATTCTGGAGTTTATATTCTGAATTGTCAGTCAGTTGAACTACTCACATCTAGTTAACAAAGATCTGATCACATCAGTTGGATATTATACTTGTTCTAGATAGACTGCATGTATACCGTGGAAAATTAAAAAAAATTACATTCTGAATTGCCAGTCAGTTGAACTGCTTCAATTGAATTATCAACCCTGTTTACATCAACTGGATATTAAACTGTTTTGGTGATTTGTCTTGAAGATCATCATGGAAACGTGCATGCGCAGCAACAGTATGCGGCTGAAAATGCCACATTTTGACAAACCTGTCGCCCAGAGATCAATCTACACCAGCTGCATGAATCTTGCCCAGGTAGTAGTACCTTGACAGACACTATGATAATTATCACACTTTTTATTAACCAAATGGGGAGAGGGGTGGGGGGTGGGCTGTTGTTCCAGCCAGTGGACCACAACTGGTTTAAAAATAGCATTGCATGTATATAAACTATATAACTGTTTCCATTAACACATTTAGGCTATTTCTTATTCCAGCCAGTAGTCCACAACTGGGAAGGAACAGGACCCCTCTGTTATCTGTTTCATGATGCAATCGTTATTGTTTTATTTATTCTGTCAGAGCAATTTATAGCAGTTAGTTATGGGAATATGGGTAGAAATATTTCTGGATGTTCCATGCATCAGAAAGATTGAATAGATGAATTAATTACAATTAACTTAATATTTAGAATTTTTATCAATGGTGTATGTAATACTATGTACATGTAGTTCTTTCCTGATTCAAAATCCATCATTGGGTTTCATTTTGTTGCTACAAGTAAAACAATATATACTTAATTAAATCTTATCATGTAGTGTTTTACGTTGAAAACATGTACGTTGAAAACTTTAAAATTATTATATTATATTTTGAATCATACATTACTAGTTTTTCTCTTATTTTAATACTTCAAAACCGTATAAAAAGAAATAGATATTAATATTTTCATGCAACCTGATATTAGAAGTACTTTTACATGGATTTGTACTTGTCTATTTTCAACCCACATAGCATATAGGTCAGTCATGATTCAACAGAGTCATGACAGATTTTATTTTTAGATTTCTCTTTTATACCTGATAAACATGACTTTTTAGTGTGACTGGCTCCACTTGTATTTTTCATATAATTACGTGGCTCATATATCATTAACAAAGAACTTCATTGCACTACTGTCATGTATTACAATACTGTATATATCTCCTTTCCTAGCCTTGTATGATTACTTTCTTAACACTTTATTTTCCTCCTTTTCTTAACCCCCATCACATCCCCACTTTCCTTCAATTATCTCTCTTATCCTTCACAAACTTTAAGGGGAAAGCATGGGGATGGTGGAGGGTAACCATTACTTTATAAAGATGTCCTAGAATTAGTGAGCCTCGATGGTCCAGTTGTAGAATGCCGGACTCTCAAACTGATGACAGTGGTTCAAAACCCTTTGGAGGCTGGCACACTAGACTACGTGTCAAAATGGAGCAGGACGTAGCTCAAACGGTAGAATGTCTACCTGTGAACCGGTTGGTCATCGGATCAATCCTTCTCAGTGGACTCATGTACAATTTGGGCTATTTTCCATTCCAACCAGTGGTCTACAACTGGTTTATCAAAGGCCATGGTATGTGCTGTCCTGTCTAAGGGACTGTGCATATAAAAGACCCCTTGCTGCTTATCGGCAAGAGTAGCCAATTTGGTGGCAGCGGGTTTCCTCTAAATACATATGTCAGAATGACCATATGATTGACATCCAATAGCTGCTGATAATATAAAAATCAATGTGCTCTAGAGGCGTCGTTAAATAAAACAAACTTTATGTGTCAAAATAAACAAATGTTTGACATCCAATAGTTGATGATTAATAAATCAGTGTGCTATAATTGTGTCGTTAAAACAATATACCCCCCCACCTCCCAAATAAAAAAATAAAAAAGTATAATAAGAAATAGTCTCTTTTAATATGGTTTTGTTTTTAAAAAAGTGGACAATTGTCTCTTTGGAGAATGGATACGTATATACCAATCTAACCCACTCATCCCCTTTAGGTAAGGGTCTGCTTCATTCATCCATTTCTGTCCGTTTTCTTTCCTTTCTTCCATACTTTCTTTTTTCTTATTTTATTTCTTCCCTATCTGATAATCTTCCTTAAAAGATAATAAACTTGATATTGTATGATAAAATATCTCCTTTCTATGACCCTTGTCTCCTCTTTCCAACCACATTCCATTCCTTCTATTTCCAGCCATCACCACGGTTTCTACATTTTTTCTGATACCTGTTAAACTTTACAGCATGATTTTAAGAAGAAAATAAGGATTTTGTTTTATCTGAGGGTTAGAGGTAAGAGGACTGAACCTCCAGGGACCAATTTAAAAAAAAAAAAAAATGTTTAAAGTTTACTTTTTGTGGCATTTTAAAACAAGTTTTGTTTTCTATGGAGGTGTTTCGCTCCCTTCTCACGTACTCCTGTGTACGAATCTACAACCATTTCATTTTGTCTTCATTCCTTCTTTTCCTTCGTACATGTACTTACAGTGATGCTGTTTAGGAGAATCCTGAAGTCTGGATCATTGCTACTTTTATATCAAGTCTGACAGTTTTGTCAATTATTCATGGATACAACGTCGGTCTAATGGATACTTAATATTTTAAAATGGACATCTGTAGGCTGTTTGCTAAAAACAAATGATGATAATTTGCAACATTCACGATATATAACTAATACTATGATGACCATACAAAGAGTTCACAGAATTAATATCATACTGTTTTATTTGTAAAACTGATCAGTTTCTCTGGATTGTTATCAGGCTCACAAAACATTCACTTGGGAATACAGGGGAGTGAGATGTAGCTCAAATAGTAGCATGTCAACCTGTGAAGTGGTCAGTCATTGGATCGATCCTCCTCAGTAGACCCATTTGCAGTTTGGGCTATTTTCCATTTCAACCAGTGTTTCACAACTGATTAAGCTAGGGCTGTGATATGTACTGTCCTATCAGTGGGATGGTTCATATAAAAGACCCTTAGCTGCTTATCAGAAGGAGTAGCCTATATGATGGCAATGGGTTTCCTCTAAATAAATATGTCAGAATAACCATATAATTGATGTCCAATAGCCAATGATAAGATAGAAATCAATGTGCTCTAGGGGCATCGTTAAATAAAACAAACTGTACTTGTACTGGAAAATCCAAATAGAATTTTAATTTTTCACCCTAAAGTTGAGCACATTGTACATATTCTTGATTTATTATTATTTTTACTTTCTTTTCGTGTATACAAACATTTAATAAACTCCCTGAGGATGATGTACAATGTAGCTGAATATGTTGATAAATATTCGTCTTTCTTGACAGCACACATTCTTCTTTACCAACTTAATCAAACACATCATATTTCTTGTTGACAGAACAACTTTGTTCATAAGTTTAAAAGGTCAGTTTGTCAAAGAAGTTGTAATGGATGTAGAAAACAAATATATTGTCGTATCTATCAAAAAGATATGACACGAAATCTAATGTTGAAAAAACACAAATAACACTTGACAGACAGGTCAGAGTTGTAGTATTTAGAAATTGCTGTGTGGTTTTTCTTTTGTGTGTATCTGTCACACTTGGATCTGAATTAATGGAATCTTTCCATACATTAGTGGCACTTGTATACATGTACTTGAACATGTATGTACAAGTTTGTTCTCTTACCTGTAATAATAATAATTTTTCTTTGTGAACTGACAATGCTTAAGCTTGGGTTCCTCAAGTTACATAATACAACTACACACATGCACACAAGTATGCGCAAGCACATGTACCACACACCACACACCACAAACCCCACATACCACACACACAGACACACACACACACTCTCGCACTCAGAAGTGTGCACACACGCACACACACACTCACTCAAACACACAACAACACACACAAGCACATAAGTTCATTTATATGATGTTTTGTATGTGTTATGCTGAATAAGCAAAATGTAGTTTTCATTCCAATTATCCATGGACAAATAAAATATGTATTAAATAAAAAATAATTTCCAATTTCAGATTATCAGTATTTAAACTTGAATGCAAAAACATGTTTGTTAAAGAAAAGCATTAAAATATTTTATTAAATGACAACTTTCTTTAATCACTAGCTGTTTGGTTTCTGATGTGGTAACATTGTTTTACAAAACACAGGTTTACACTTTAAAACATCTTCCAAATATATACATGTATAAGTTTAAAGGCTGCTTTGGATAAAAAGTAAAGTTTGTTTTATTTAACGATGCCTCTAGAGCACATTGATTTTTATCTTATCGTTGGCTATTGGACGTCATACATACGAACATTTTTACATATGTCTTTAGAGGAAACCTGCTGCTGTCACATAGGCTACTCCTTCTGATAAGCAGCAAGGGATCTTTTATATGCACCGTCCCACAGACAGGACATCACATATCACGGCCTTTGTTAACCAGTTGTGGACAACTAGTTGGAATGGAAAATAGCCCTAACTGCAAATGGGTCCACTGAAAAGGATTGATCCGACGACCGACCGGTTCACAGGCAGACACGCTACCGTTTGAGCTAGATCCCGCTCCTCCTTGGATAAAGCCATGTTAAAATAAATATATTTTTGCATTTATTTTTCAAAATCAAGTGAGTTAAACATTTTATATCCTTAAGGTTACTGAGCAGTAAATATGCATAAACTAATCAGGTTTTTGTTACCTTTACACCTTATATCTCAGTCTGAAATCAGCAGTTTCTTGTTATCTTGAATTATTTAAAGATTCAAGAGGCTTGTCTTTAAACTTCTAGACACACATGCTGTATTATTTCACTTGAACAAAAATTATGTAAGGCCTAAACAAAAAAACACTATGTTTTGGGGCACTTGACCTTACCTGAAAAAAAGCCTGTTTTATTCATTTTTTTTCATTTTTTTAATTGTCATTTTCTAACTTTATAATCTATAAATTATAAAAAAAACACACCCCAAAACCCCCCAACTATTGTACCATCCTTCAATGTACCTATTTTTTTTACAGTAAGTTCCCACTTCCCAAAAATTTAATGTAATTATTCTTTGAAGTTGACAAAGTTGACAAAGATTTCTTTAGGAAGTTAGTCACATAACTAATTGTATTTTTGGACTGAGGAAACACAATAAGTTTAAACTATAAGACTATATTTAGCTCTCTGTGAAGTAAATGCATGTAACCTGTTCATCTATTTTCCATTCCAACCAGTGGTCTACAACTGGTTCATCAAAGGCCATGGTATGTCCTGTCCTGTCTCTGGGACAGTGCATATAAAGGACCCCTTGCTGCTTATTGGAAAGAGTACCCTATGTGGCAGGAGCGGGTTTCCTCTAAATACGTCAGAATGATTATATGATTGATGTCCAATAGCCGATGATAAGATAAAAATCAATGTGCTCTAGAGGCGTCATTAAATAAAATAAACTATACTGTAACTTGTTCATATGAATCCACAGATATAGAATTCTCTTCATTGTTCACTTATTTTAAAATATATTCTTCAACATACTCAACTATTATTGACATGAGAATGTTTCTCGGGTAGTGTTAGAAATTGTTGAAATGTCATTTCATTGTTTAACCACAATAGCAAGCTATGCTTTTTCTCCATGTATGATAATTATCGGATAAAATAACTGTTATTTTAAACCACGTCATTGTAACATGCACACACAATAACTTGAGAATTTTCACTGCCCATTCATAAAGATTGTCTGTGTTGATACATACGTGTACCCTGAGAAAGCACTAATTTCTGTTTTCAACTCATTCCAGTTTGTTTTAAATTACGATCTTGTAAGATTTTCTGTGTTGATATATCGATACTTTCGACATACCCTGAGGAAGCAGCAATTTCTATTTTCAACTCATACCCAGTTGTTTTAAATGACCATCTAGTAAGATGTTTGTTGTTAGTATATAAGTGGTTCTGATATACCCAGAGTAAGCAGAAATTTCTGTTCTGTAAGATTTACTGTTGGTATCAGGGTCAAACTGTGATGTTTGGGGGGGGCATGGCTATTATTGCCTTGGATTCCTAGGAATCAAGAGGGTACCAAAACAATAATGAGGACAAATAAGGTGCACAACAGCAAATATGAGTTTCCTATGGGCATGTGGGATTAAATTGCATGGCAATATTTGCCTTCATTACAAGTGACATTGAGAGGGGATTGCGGCAAAGGAACAGGGTGGCATGGCAAATGCTGAATCAATATTGCAAATGCCTCAATGCCTTGGTGAAATTCGAACCCAGTGATATATCAGTGATTTTTTTACATACCCTACTTAAACACTAATTTCTGTTATTGGCTCACACCCAAATGTTTTCACTAACCATCATGTAAGATTTTAATGTTAATATATTGACATGTTCTATGTAAGCAAAACTTTCTTCTCTTACCACGCACCTGATTGTTAGCACCTAACAATTATCTGAGCACCCGGCAATAAATTATTTACAGTGAGGGTGGCTTGATGGTCACATTCATGTACACGAGATCCCGTCGTTGCCATAAGGGTGATACATGAACTCTCCATTCTTTCACCATGAAAAGAAGAAAAGGAGTTTGCATGGTTTCTGTAAGTGTTTATTTATGTTATATTAAACTGGTTTGTTTATACAAACATTGTTGTCAGTTCGATTGATCCTATAGTGTGTACGTCCATATTGTGAACGAGATTCCATAGTAAACATTGTGAATAATGAACACAAGGTGGACAGAAATAGCTTGTTATACATAGTCGTACAATGTACTTGTAGATAAGCCTGCAATGCTAGAAACGAAGTTATGTGAATTAGTCTTGAAATAAAAACTTTATAATGAGTTTTGGTATGTTTTTCAGTATTCTTAATCCACTAGTTGTATCAATTTGTCAGGATCCTTTTTACACAATACCCCCCAAACTTGTACAGTCTTTATAGCAGTATTTTAAAAGTACCAGTCCTTGAAATTCAGATAGATTTATGGTGCCAGTAACTTACATTTTCATGTACATGTACCTAAAGGTTATTAGTCATTTTATGTAATCCTGCATGGTCTTTCATCTTTCTACAGATTTTTCAGTTTGTACATTTTGTGGAAAATTAGATTTGATTGGATCCAATTCAGGTTTTGCATTTACACTTCTTTTATTTGAACATTGTATATTATATCCCTCTTCCTTAAATTTCTCTGTTTTGGAAAGAACGATGTGTATCCCTTCCCAATTCCCGTATATTTTTCTGTCTGGGAAAGAAATCTGTGCATCCCCCACCCACTTCTTTCTTAAATTTTGCTGTCTTAGAAGAAATGTTATGGAGAAGTCAAGAGGCTGTGCCCATGACTGACTTGCTTGAATATTTTTCTGATGGAAGCTTGTAAAACATTACCTATACCCACACACAACTTAATGAGAAGAATTGTTCACAATTCTCAAAAAATTTCTATTCTTACAAGTTTTTAGACAACCCTCCTACCCCACAATTAAAGCTTAAAAGTGTTCATTTTGAGAGATATTTGAATCAACATTTCAATGATTAATATAAATTAAATATAAATATAACCCTAATAATAGCCTTCCTTTGGCCCCCAGCATACAGTTTGTACATGTATGAATAGAAATACGTTGATTGGCTTCCCACGGCCATTAAAAACCTGTAAATGTTTTGAAATTTGCAAAATTTAGAAATTTTGGTTAAAATTGAAAAGTCATAGAAAGGTTTTGAAATTTCTGAGTCGGCAAAAATATTTTCAACAATGCTCATCAGAGTGCAAACGATCTCTTCTTGTAATGCGTTATGTTCCTGAAAACCATGTTTTCACCATTGAAAGTGTTTGATTTTTTCCTCCCTAAAGAGTACAAAAACCTGTCTTTTTTGCAAGTAGAACATTCAGTTTTTCGAGATTTCAATTTTTGCTCATGGCAGTGTGATACATCTTTACATTTTTACAGATTTGTGTGCGAATAGGTCATTAAATGTTTTGAAAAGTTGTGGAATAGTTTTGAAATTTGATTCTTGATAATTGTTAACAACCCGTAAATCTTCAGTTGTTTTCACACCTGATCATATTGAAGCTCACTCAGGTCTAGAGACAGGTAAATAATGAAGTTCAAGCAGGTATTCCACATTTAGCTTTACTTGTTTACCCAAGGCAAGTTTATGACATATTGGAGTTTTGTGATCGTTCTCTGTGAATAATCATATCCGATATCTTAATTCTCATCGTTCTTTGTGAATAATAATATCCGATATCTTAACTGTCTAGATTTTGTCACTGTATAATAAATAACTCAAACTCAGCTTACCTTGATAACAGAGAATTTTTCTCAGTTGAACATAGGTATTTTCATAAAGTCACTGGTTCAAATCTACTCTGTGGAGATTCAGTTATTTGTTACATTTGGTGTGCTCTGTTATTCAGGAAGGTGGGAAGGGTTGCATTTATTATTATTGGTTTTTGTTTTATTAAAAAAAAATGGACCATATTGAAGGAAAAAAGAACTTTATTTGATAAAATTGGACTTAATGTGTGTGTTTAAAAAAAAAAAATCTTTATTGTTTGTGAGATGGCTGGTTCATACAAACCCATTGCATCCCTCTCCCTAGGTACAGGCTTGTTCTTATTATAAGAACATAATTATAAATTAAAATGCACCCAGGGAGCCTGTTAACAACTCATCTATTTGCCCATGAGATGTACCTCTGTAATGTTTAGGTTCGGGTAAGGGGTTGGGTGGTCTGAATTAGAATTATGTAGTAATGTTAATATAAAATGCATCTTCAGGATTTGGTTAGACAGAATTTCTGTTTAAACTGAGTAGAGCATAGGACTCACACAGATTGTAACTGGTTTAAATCCCCTTAGTAGAGTTTGAGCTCTGTGTTAATTACATTTGGTGCTCCTTTTAAATACCTTTTAAAAGGTATTGAAATTACTACAATAGGCATTTTGCCGGGTTTACTGGGGTTTTTTGTGAAAGGGGATTGCCTGTTTGTTTTCTAGGGATCCCATTCTAAAACCCATGATTCCCAAAACTAACCAAATGTTGTTGAAAACAAGTTAAGCATTAAAGAAAGAATTTTTTTCTTTTTTTTCTTAAAGCTTGTTTTATACAGAATAAGTAAAATCTTTGTTTTATAGCAGTGAAATTCCTCCACCTGTCCTAGTATTTATTCCTCGATGAACAAAGTACATAAACAAAAACAATCAAACAAATAAAATCACTGTACTTTTTGTACTTCCTATGGCATGCAATGTAGTTTTCTAGGTCTTGATGACATTGTCTTCTATCCTATATACAAGTTTTATGCCCAGTAAATTCCTGAACATGGAACATCCGTAAGATATGTTTTAATTACTCGGTTTACAGCTTAAAGTAAGGATTAAATTCTGTTTATATATCTTAATGTATTTAATGTGACACATTTCCTCAGAGAAAATCATGTACAGACAATCCATTGTCGTGACCACAGTCTGACACATGACAGTTGAATGCTGTACTACTGAGCTACATTTCTCACCAAGATGACTTGTGAATGACAAACACAAAACCTAGCATTTTAAACAGTGTTCTGGAAAACATTAACTCTGCAAGTTGTTAGATGTATAGTATTGGATTTCACATCAGTAATGGGAGAAAGAAAAGAGACTAATGGTTCTTTCATTGGCTGCAATCAATGGAATACTTAAAGGCTCTGACACCAGACTTTACTAGATGTATAGGCTTATATTCGGTTATTAATTACAGCCTTTTTATTGGTTACATTTACCAGTTATGTGTATCATTATCTGCTTTCAACATTGATGCACAAGCTTTTATTGCCTCTGTTTCTGAACTCCAAATGTTTTAAATTTTATTTTAAACAGGAAACAAATGTGTGTACTGTATGTGTGTGTGTGGCTGTGTGTGTGTGTGTCTGTCTGTCTGTCTGTCTGTCTGTGTATATTTTAGAAAATATACACATGTTAGAAAATATACATATGTTAACATTTCGCACAACTTAAAGGCACTTGCCTCAAAACTGACAAATGTAAAAATAATTGGGGGGGAAGGGGTGACAAATGTTTTTGTTTTTTTTAAATTATTATTATTATTTTATTTTATACTGGTACAATCTAGCATCCGTGGAATACTTAAATAAAAACATTTTAACTATGCTAAGGGAACACTATTCGTGGAGGTCGTGTCACATACAAATTTGTGTAATGTGTCGCCAAAACAGTTGTTGTGTTTCTAGAGCTCTACCATGTTTACAATGTTTACAGTGATAGGCTTTATTTGGGAGTGGGATTATCCACATGACTTTAAATAGTTAAAGGATTAACCCAGTATATGTTACATATTTGTTTAGAGATTTACGGCATATTCCTATCTGTACTCTTTACATCTTGTATGCTGTTTGAAACTGAAGAATTATTTTAAAATTACTCGAATAAGCGTGGTTTATAACAAAATATCAACTGTTTCAGGCAGTTTTTATTTTGAGTATAGATTCACAGTTTTGCACAACACATTCTATACACCAAAAAAAATGACCCCCCCCCCCACTTTGAAAATTCATCATATGGGCCTGTGTTTAATTTTAGCCACAGTACACAGGGGTAAGCATTTACCACCAATCAATGGTTCCCCAACTTTTGGGGGTTGATTTTGATACTTGTCAATCTAATTCCAAATCCTTTGAGAAAATAAAGTGGTTGGTGGGTAGATCTGGCAGAAGGCTCACAGCATATTACTCACATGTGACATGTAGTCCTATATATCTGACCATATAATTTCTGCAATAAAGTGAAAAAGCTGTATAGTTCCTCGCAATAACCCTCCTTTTTAGGTCTGACCCGTTCTCAGTGTAATTGTCATTTCAATTTATTTAACTTAAACAACCTAGGTAGTCCTTAATTATTTACTTTCATGAAATTCATTTGATCACATTCCAGGTCATTAAATTGAACTCTAAATGTGCCAAATAAACTCTACTCAGAACAGCAAATAAATATGGTATGCATTGGAATTTTAACATGATGAATGCACATCAAACCACCATTGTATCGGTTATGCTGTAAGCTAGATATAATTCATAATTATCAACATTTTACTGGTGATACAAACTGTATGCTCGTAGAGAGCATGGTCACTATCAGCATACAAATTTGTATTCATTATTACAATGTTGATTGAAATCTTCCCATAAATAAACATTTTAAATATAGAAATTGGAGGGGGCTAAGGTCAGTAAATTTGCACACTGTGTACAAACAAACAAAATGTTAAAAATTGTGAACAACACCAAAATGTTTAAAATTAAATTTCCATTATAAAATCTTATATGATACTTTGAAATTTAACATGGTCATAAATAGAATAAAATCTCTTAATTTGTTTCTAATGAATTTTGTTTTACTTTCATCAAGGCAGATGAAATAATGATGTTATGGTCTATGTTGTATGCCTTGAAATTTTAACTTTATCATGTAAGACAAATTAAACCACCATGATAAGATCTATGTTGAATGTTTTCAACTTTTTACTTCATACAGAACAGATTAAACAACCATGGTAAGGTCTGTATTGAACGTCTTCAAATTTTGACTTTATCATGCAAGCCGATTAAACCACCATAAGGTCTGTATAAGCTCAAGACAGATTAAACCACCATTATAAGGTCTAAGGTCTGATTTCTCGTTAACAGTTCAACCTCGATTCTTAGTTTAAACTGTGTCCACAGATGTTAAAAGAATGGGTTGAATTGTAGATCATGGCTCGACCAACCGTCAACAAGAAACTGGGCCTTAGTTTTGAAATTTTAACATTGAAACCATCATGATGAGGTCAGTATTGAATGTCATAAATTGGGATAAACATTTCAGACTGAAACTTGCTTGATTCAAATTAAAGGTGTACACATTGAATGGCTTTCTCAATGTGTGTGCTGTGCAAACACTGTTGATTATCCTCATTCAAAGTAATCAATGTTCATCTGGTTGGAGCCACTTGTCACATGAGTGCAAGTTCATGGCTAGCTGGAACAATACAGAGTGTATACTGACACAGGCTGACAAAATACTCTGTGTATTCCTTGGTTAGCTGTAAGCATGAAGATGCTGGACACAGCATGCAGGACAAAGGATGTACAAAGACGATGGTCGAGATGTCTTTTCTTTTCTTTTCAAGTCACGACAGACTTCAGGTAATTTGTCAGCAGAGCATGCAGGTATACATGACTGCTTTTCATTGTCATACAAAACATATCTGCCAGGTCTGTGACCATGATTTCTATTGTTTGAGTGCATTTTTAGAAAAAGGAATGTACATCAAATTTATCTGAACTTTGCCTGTTTTGTATGGTTCAGGAATCCTCATAAAGCAATAGATGTTAGTCTCCAGTTAATGGTTTTTGTTTTAGACTCGGCATCAAATATTGCAATGAAAGACATCAGATATCAGCATAAGAATCCATGTCTATTAATATACATTGTACTTTCTATTTAGTGTATAAACATAAATATTTATAACTAAGGTTTTACCTGTGATACGGGGTTCTGTGTGAAAAACATAAATTCATAACTTTATTACACAGGAGGTAACTCAAGAGGTAGAGTGCCAGTGTGAGGTGTGAGAAGTCATCAAATTTATCTTCTTCTGAGGACCAATATCTCATATTCAAACCTGTGCCCCATAATCGGTATATCAAAGGCTATAGTACGTGCTGTCCTGTCTGTGGTAAAGTGGATATTAAAGATCCCTTGCTGCTAATATAAAAAATGTAGTAGGTTTTCTCTGAAGACTATGTGTCAAAAGGTACCAAATGTTTGGCATCCAGTAGCTAGTGATGTTTAATAAATCAGTGTGCTCTAGTAGTGTCATTAAACAAAACAAATCTCTGGTTATGTCTGCTCATACAGTTTAGTCTCTTCTGGCACACTTCTAATCACGTTACACTTCTGATCACATTATCAAATATGATCTCAGTCTGTAAATCTGGTTAAACATCCACGGATTCCACTGTGTTGTTTTTCCTTCTCAGCAGACTTGTAAATATTTGACTGATCGATATTTGAGATTGTTAAAATACTTTTTAGCTTTTGTGATAAAGATTTCATTGGTGTTTGCAGCTGTGGTCTTAACATTTGAAGAAGTTCAATATTTGACAAGTGATGAGTAATGTCTGCACTTCAGCGCTAATGTGCACCAAAGTGCAAGCATGGTACACAAAATAACACTGGATTATCTTCTCTCGAATGTTCGACAACAACTCTGAAGGATATATGAGTCGTCTTTATGCTTTCTTTTCTAGGAATAACACATTTCCGGAGCTGTAACTAGTAGATGGACCAAACTGCTACCTGGGTCATTTTCACAACCACAAAAATTAATAATTAAATATATTTTGGAAGTCATCGATTGTCAACAGTTTGTGTTTCAGGTGCTAGGAAAGATCTTCAAAACAATATTTTTCAGAGCAGCCGTGAATAAAATGCCTTTACAGACCTTGTGAATTTTGTTTTCTTGGTCTGCTGTATTAATTCTGAATATATCTTGGAAGTTATTGATAGTCAACAGTTTGTATTTCAGATGCCAGGAAAGATCTTCAGTATAATTTTTTTCAGAAGAGTGTGAAGACATTCCCTTTACAAAGAAGTGAATTTCATATTTTGGGGCTGTTAATCCTCAAGCATTCAAACTACCAACTCCACCCACAGAGTGAAAATGGTTAATTATTGCCCAGACACTCAAGCTGAAGACAGTGGTTCAAAACCTGTTGGAGGCTGGCTCACACTTTGACTACATGTAAAAATTACCAAAATGTTTGACTGATGCTTTATAAATCAGTATGCTCCAGAGGTGTTGTTAAACAAAGCAAAAAAAAAAAATTAATCTTTGAACATTTACAGTGGATTTTTCTGTCTATTTTCAGGAAAAGGCAGACAATTTTGTGATGGCTGCATTGTTTTGTGCATCGGAGGAAGGTAATGTTGATGGGCTAAAGGAACTGGCAGAGATGGCAAACAACATAGACCTAAACACAGCTAATAAAGTTTGTATTATAAAATTGTTATATTTATCCAGGTTTTTGATCTTGTGTTAAAAACACTAACCTTATTTAATAAAACTAAGTAGTCAGTGTTTAGACAAGTCTGAGAGACTGATTCTGGCAACAACAAAATAAATATATAGCATATGGGTCCATCAGTTTCTTCAACTGTATCTTTTTTATTTCGCTGCTTCAGAACCAAAAAGGTGTAAGGTAATGGAGAAAAGGGCAAAAAACTGTTTCTCACCTAGACACAAGTCTTACGTGGAATATATTTTGATTTCTAGATAAATATGGGATAGTTTCAGTAACCTACATACACCCTTTGTGCACCAGATGGAGCTCACTTAGGAGCATTCAGTGATACTAGTAAGTGCCAAACCCAGATTTACACCCTTTTGGTTCTGAAGCAGCATTTTGTGGTATACAGTTGGACTGGTTTGATTGATGTTAGACTCTGTACATGTATGAACAATGAGTGTTTAACATGACATTTTTTTTTCACTTAATTTTTTACAACTAAAATTGTCCAATGGACATTGTAACATATTTCTGGCTGTTTCAGTTACACATTACTTTTAATTTCTTTGTTAGAAAGTCCATTTTGTGATATCCAGTGTTTTTCTAGTCATCCAGGGCCTAGCTGATCAAAGTATGTGTTTTGCAACCAAAAATTACCTTCTGAAAACTATACTGCAACTTATTTACACCATTGTTTATTACTTTAGACTGTGAATATAATCAACTACTTGGTGATTGAATTAATATGTTCAATGGTTGGCCAGGAAATGTGATTGCCATAAAACATTGTAAAGTGGGTAATGGTAGATTGATAGACGCAAGGTATGTTTACACAGCACCTGACTGGGCTGCCAGAGTAATTTGTTATCAGTATCCCTTGAGGATTTTATCATGTTACCTGTATGGTACAGTCAAATTGCTCTATTAGGACAACTTCATTCACTTACATGTTACCTGTATGGTACAGTCAAATTGCTCTATTAGGACAACTTGATTCACTTACATGTTACCTGTATGGTACAGTCAAATTGCTCTATTAGGACAACTTGATTCACTTACATGTTACCAGTATGGTACAGTCAAATTGCTCTATTAGGACAACTTGATTCACTTACTTGTTACCTGTATGGTACAGTCAAATTGCTCTATTAGGACAACTTCATTCACTTACATGTTACCTGTTTGGTACAGTCAAATTGCTCTATTAGGACAACTTCTACTCTTAAAGTTCAAACATTTATACAGATTTTGAAAAAAGTATTTTGGAAATTCAATGTTTTATGATGAATTTTATTTTTTTATGCATTAATTTTTGCCATTTTTGTTACCATAGCAATTATATAATTATTAAAAAAAAGTTATAATCTGTAATACTCTCTTTTTGGTATTGTGTACATTACAAAACATGCTTTCAGCAACTATGTTTCAACTAAACATGCTGGTGTTTTCTGTGTTCCGCTTCTCATGATGAGAATTTTGATAGTCTCTGGTTAAATCGTTTTCATCTGAGGTGTCATTAAACAAACATATCCAAGCCATAAGATTTCAAATTTCATGGGAAACATTTTTTCGATTCCGTGCTTTTGGATCATGGGAACCCATTGGAAACAGTTTTTTTGGTTTTGTGAAAGTAAGTTACCCTGTGTTGATCATGTTTATCTCTTTGCAGCATGGAGAAACTGCTGTGCATATGGCTGCTAGTGGAGGCCATGTTGATGTTATCAAGTTCCTACAAGCCAAAGGAGTGGATGTCAATGTCAAAGACAAGGTCAAAACATAATAAATTAATTTCTTTAAATCTTTAATGATGAACATCTTGTTGTATCCAGAATTTAGGATTTTTAGTATGGTTTCTGGTTTTAAAATGCAGCAAGAAACATTAATTTTTTTATTTTTTTTTAAATTGTTCCATTAGTGGAGATATTTTGTGACATTAACTTTTCAAGAATTTTTGGGCAGACACTATTTTCATTTGTGTTAAATGATTTTAATTTAAAATTGAAATTTGAGAGTGCTGTAGGGTTCATAATGAGTTATTTAGGTGCTACTTTTCAGATGAATGAAGTAATAGCATATCCTCTGTTGCTATCTTATGGTAAAGGTCATATTATATATATTTCACTTCATGGATCTAATGAAATTCTGAAGAGTTGTTAAAGCAAATACTTTACCTGTGAAATTTACCTGTGTAATGACCATTACCAATTTTGGTGTTTGGCCAAACGTTAGCAAGTACCTGTAATATATGTAATTGAATTTTGTTTTGCAGCAAGGGGACAGTGCAGTGTACTGGGCTGCAAGACAGGGTCAGTTAGAAGTGATCAAGTATCTCGAAGAAGCTGGAGTGCCTCTTGACCTCAAAAATAAGGTACGGCTATATTAAACATTACTTTATATTAACAGACTATTTCTGTCATATAGGTAAAATTAAAAGGCCTCATTTAATTGCTGCCCCTTCTCAGTGGACCCATTTGCAGTTTGGGCTATTTTCTATTCCAACTAGTGGTCCACATCTGATTCATCAAAGGCCATGGTATGTACTGTTCTATCTGTGGGATGGTGCATATAAAAGATCTCTTGCTGCTTATCAGAAAGATTAGCCTATGTTGCAGCAGCGGGTTTCCTTTAAATAAATATGTCAGAATGACCATACGATATCCATTAGCCGATAAGATAAAAATGAATGTGCTCTAGACGTCGTTGAATAAAACAGACTTTCCTTTAATTGCTGCATCTAGTAGGCAGGTTTTGATTTTGAATTTTGATAAAACAAGAAACACATATCCCTCATTTCAGCAATTAAAAAAAATAGTACACTTTTTAAAATTTAGTCCTTAACCTTTTTTAGTCCTTACATTTTTTGGATGAGTATACTTAGTAATGTTTAAACAATAATCAAAAGAATGTAAAACCCAAATATATAATAATTCTAGTAATAGGGTAAGTAGCTGTAAGTACAGGAACACCTGTATTTTACTTTGGCAGTGAGAGATGATGGATAACATGAAAGCATTGCTGTGTATCAAGTGCTGTGACAACATGAGTTGACACTCCGTTTAGCCACCTGTCAATCACGTCCAGGTGAATGTACATTCCTTTACACTCACCTGTTATGCCCTCGAGGCAGCTCTGTGTATAGGCAATGTTTTGCCAGTAGGGCAGTGAACTACAGAATCAAAAGAATAAAGTTTATTTACTAATAAATGAATTAGCGTTAGGTTCATAATGGAGTTTGTTTACTCTACCGTCAAACCTACTTATACAGCTACCTGTATTAAGCAGCCACCTGTCTTAAAGTGTCAGCTTTATTTTCTCCCAAATCAGCTGATTTTGTACAATTTAATTTGTATTATCTGCCACCTGTCTTAAAAGACCAGCTATATTTTCTCCTGAATCGGCTAATTTATTATATTCCAACCAGTGGTCCACAACTGGTTCATCAAAGGCCATGTTATGTGCTGTCCTGTCTGTAGGATGGTGCATATAAAATACTCCTTTCTGCTTATCGGAAAGAGTAGCCTATGTGGCAGCAGTGGGTTTTCTCTCAATAAATAGGTCAAAATGACCATATGATTGACGTCCAATAGCCGATGATAAGATAAAAATCTATGTGTGCTAGAGTCGTTAAATTAAAAACTTTACTTTACTAATTTATTATAATTTAACTTGTATTAAGTAACCACCTGTATTAAAAGGTTACTTTTGTTACTCCTCTAGGTGGCTGCTTTAAACAGGTTTGACAGTGATTCATACAATGAAAATAAGTTTATCACTTAAAAATTTAGCCTTTGAACTTTGGAAAAAAGTATCATTTACTGATAAAGGAACCCATGCGGGGTGTATAGCCAAAGGTATTTTTACTGTCTACTGAGTACAGTTAAAACAAGTTTGTTTATGACTTTTAAAAATCAGTCAAGTGCACAAAAAATCTCTTAGTAGATAAAGTTCAAAAGAATACAATATCTGAGGTTGTAAATACTTCCGCATACCAAGTATATATCTTTGAATTTTGAAACGGGTATTGAAAGTTAGGAATTTTTAAAAGTGGGTTAGAAATGGTTAAAAGAAGAATTGAGACAAGTTTAATAGAATAAACTAAAAATGGTTGGCAATGGGGATGAATGTGTCGTATGCATGTCTATGTGAATGTGTCCCCAGATGCATAGAGATTTGAAATTTTGGTTAAAACTGAAAAGTCATGGAAAAGTTTTGAAATCTCTGCTTCAGCCATAATTTTATTCGATCATGCTTATCACAATGCAAGCAATCATTTCTTGTGTTGTATTATGTCCCTGAAAACCATGTTTTTCATCATTGTAAGTGACTTTAAGTCTGATGTTTTCCTGTCTAAAGAGTATAAACCCTGTCTTTTTATACAGATGGGACATTCAGTTTTTTACAGATTTGTGTGTGAAAAGATCATTAAATGTTTTTGAAATGCCATGGAAAAGTTTTGAAATTTGATTCTTGGAAGTCTGCATGAACCCTGATATAGGCAAATTCATTTTTCATTATGTTCCAATTGTAGTTAAATCCGCTGATTTTACAGCTCAAACTCATTAAAGGTAAAACATAACTGCAGTGTGTCAGCTTGTTCTCCTGTACCATTCTAATCTTTCTTCATTTGTTAATGGTGTGATAGTTATTGAGTAATGTTATAAATGTAATCTGTATACATGCTCTGTTACAGTCTGGAGAAACTGCTCTTCATGTAGCAGCACGGTATGGTCATGCTGACATTGTAGAATACCTCTGTTAATGGTGTGATAGTTATTGAGTAATATTATAAATGTAATCTGTATACATGCTCTGTTACAGTCTGGAGAAACTGCTCTTCATGTAGCAGCGCGGTATGGTCATGCTCACATTGTAGACTACCTATATTCATGATGTAATAGTTATTGAGTAATGTTATAAATATAATCTGTATACATGCTCTGTTACAGTCTGGAGAAACTGCTCTTCATGTAGCAGCGCGGTATGGTCATGCTCACATT
>JAULBS010074029.1:0-20740 GCA_032355785.1 Symmetromphalus regularis | reverse complement strand
GAGTGAGTGAGTGAGTGAGTGAGTGAGTGAGTGAGTGAGTGAGTGAGTGAGTGAGTGAGTGAGTGAGTGAGTGTGTGTGTGTGTGCACACAGTCAAGTCCACTTAATGCTGTCGTGTGTGGGAACATGCATATGGAAAGAATATTTGCTGATAAATAAAAATAAAAAAGTGTTGCATTTACTAAACTGTTAAAGGAGTTTCTTGGGTTTTCTTTTTAACTGATAATGCTGCCAAAATACACAACTGAATTTTCTCCCAAAGTTTGTGGTGGCAGTTGAATTAGAAGCCTTATCAGCTATACCTTGAGACCACGTGTTTGATTTTGTAAGTGGCAATACAGTTAATTTGTGAGAAACCATGCTGTCATTAGTTATTAAGAGTAGGTAATTATGTTAAATAATAGATGGAAAAAATAGTTGTTTCTTGGCATGGATAACTCTCGAGTCTCACTAGTATTTGTACTAAAATACGTGTAGACAGCCAGCAAAGTGGGTATTCAAATGAATTAAATGCCTGCCAATTTATAAAGTAATGATCAAAATAAACTGCATCCAGTTTCTAAATAGGTTCTAAAAATAATCTTTCACTTTCTAAATTGGTGCTCAGAAGATAGATTTACAGGATTTTTTATTTATTTTTTGTATTTTTCATGAAGAAAAGGATAGATTTTCCACTTTTTACTGGTGGTAAAAAAAAGTACATCTTTCAATGAATTAAGTGGCATTCAAAATAAATCTTCTGATATCTAAACTGTACTTGGCACAATATTCCATGCAAAGTTTTGTTTCTTTAACATGTTGGTTTCAATTCATATGAAACTAAATTGGATATATATAATCGTGTGATCAATGTACACATTTTTAAATTAGAAATTGGACAATTGATGTTTATTGCTGCAAACCAAGTAAAAATATGATATCATCTACTGATAATTCCCTAATAATAATGATTACTATAACCAAACATTTAGTTTCCTAGGCAAAAATAAAGCTAACCGATATTTGGTTCCCTCATATTTTGAAATATTGTCTCCTGTATTGAATATTTTGTTGGTGGTGTTATAAGTAATCCCAATGCAATGATCGTTGGTGGTCCAGCGGTAGATTGTCAGACTCTAAAGCTGATGACAGTGGTTCAAAACACATTGGAGGCTGTCTTGCACTTTACTACGTGTCAAATAAACCAAATGTTTGACATCTAATAGCCGATGATTAATACATCAGTGTTCTCTAGTGTTGTTAAAAAAATAACCTCCGGCCCCCCCCCCCCCCAGCCCCTCCAGTAATCCCAATGTTGTGATTCAGAGGTTAAGTATCATCATCTTCTCAAAGTTTAGTCTTAAGAGTCTTACAAATGTGGATATTTTAGCTCCAGTACATTAACATAAAAAATTTGGGGTAGAAATTATGTAATATTTGATATGGACAGCATTTTATAGTACACCTCATATGTCATTTTTTTTTACATGTATTTAGCCTATTTTAACATACATTTGTTGGTATCCAAAATATAAAGAATTTTTTTTAATTTCACTTAAAAACTATTTTTTTTTATTTCACATAAAAACATTTTTTTGTAGTTTTTATTTCACATAAAAACATTTTAAAAATATTTTTATGTTTTACTTAAAAAGAATTTTTTTTGTTATATTTTGTATTTCACATAAAAACATATTTTTTGTTATTTTTAGAATCCAGACAAGAAACATAGGACGTCGGTATACACGTTTATTGTCAAGGAAATGCTGGAAGATTGGGATGATGCCAAAAGCATGGGTAATTTATATATAGTATTATTTTTATCTAATGTAATTTTTTACCTGTAAGTGTATAAAACAGTTCTGTTATTAAATGATATCCAGTAACGTGGGATGGATTTTCAAAGTGGGGAGGGGAAGGGGAGGGGGGCTCACTTTTATGGGTGTATAAAATGTGTTGTGTGAAACCTTAAGCACTGCAGGTGCAAAGCCTTGAAATAAAAACGGGTGAAAAAAATGGGGGAGCTGAGCCCCCTCTAGCCCCCTGATATATGACCTGATATCCCAGTTAATGACAACTTATGTGCCAAACTAAGTCTTCTCGACACATTTGTTTTTACAGAAGAAATCTGCAGCTGCCACATAAGCTACTGTTTTCAGTTAGCTTAAATGTGTTTTTAAAATACTCTCTTCATAAAGACAGCAGTTGCCATATCCTTTGCTTTAGCAGTCAGAGATCACTGATAGGAATGGGAAATATTCCAAGGGTCAACTAAAATACTTTTATCTAGTGGCTGAATCAGATACACATTAGACAGCCAACATAAAGTTTGTTTTATTTAACGATGCCTCTAAAGCACAATGATTTTTATCTTATCATCGGCTATTGGACATCAATCAAATGGTCATTCTGAACATATTTTTAGAGGAAACCCACTGCCACCACATAGGCTACTCTTTCTGATAAGCAGCAAGGGGTCTTTTTTATGCATTGTTGCACAGACAGGAAAGACAGCCAACGTGCTGGCTTAAACATCTTTTCTTGTGTTTCTTTCTTTTCTTTCTTTTTTTTGTTTAACGACACATTTTACTAGAGCACATTGATGTATTAATCATCAGTTATTGGATGTCAAATATTTGGTTATTTTGACATGTAGTCAATTGTGAACCACTGTCATCAACTTGAGAGTCCGACATTCTACTGCTGGACCACCGAGGCTCACTTTACTTGTGATTTAAACTAAACTTGGGGCCCATTTTATATTATGCGTTTTAATATGACATTAAACATCTGTCAAAGAAAAGTCATTAAAAAACATTGATTGATAATAATCTCTCATTGATTCTCATCAGAGTAAAGTAGGAAACACCAGTTGATTTCAGACATTTTCTTAGATGTTTGTAATTTAATGTTACATTCATTGGCATAGCCAGGGCCTGTGAAGCTGTCGGTCGTCAGATCAGTCCTTCTCAGTGGACCCATATGCAGTTTGGACTATTTTCAATTCCAACCAGTGTTCCACAACTGGTTTATCAAAAGCCGTGGTATGTGCTATCCTGTCTGTGGGACATTGCATATAAATGACCCCTTTCTGCTTAGCAAAAAGAGTAGCCTATGTGGCAGCAGTGGGTTTCCTATAAATAAATGTGTCAGAATGACCATATGATTGACGTCCAATAGCCGATGATAAGATAAAAATAAATGTGCTCTAGAGGTGTTGTTAAATAAAACAGACTTCACTTTTTTTTTGGCATAGGCAGGTTTCTATATTTGGGGGCATGGGGGAGACAATTGCAAAGAAAGTACTAACTGGCAAATGTAAGAGGCTATGAAGAAATAAGTTGTGATGAGGGCATGGCCTGCCTCTGCCAATGCCCATGGTTATGACTGTTACATTTCAGGGCCTGGGGAACAAAGGGGAGGGGGATTTGCAAACCTGATAATCTATGGCACCATTTTTTGGCAATAGTAAGCACCCTAAAATATATATAAACACTCACTGAATGATGGGGCTCCTATTCTGTCTTGCCACCAGCAATATTTAAACAGATTTTCAGTGATTGGCTTATAATATAAGAAACTATATAGCCTATTGCTTCAGTCACTGGCACTGTAATCAAATGTCACATGCCAGCATGAACACACTATGAACTAAATGAAGACAATAGAAATTGGCAGACAGTGAGGAACGACATATAAATTCTCGTATAGCCTTGAACTAAATCTGGTGATTGCGGTTAAAAATAAAGTTGTAACATTGATCCGTTTTTGTTAAGAGTAGCTGCATGTGACTGCAGTGATCACTGCAGTTTCTGCCATTGAGTTATTAACCCGGTATTCCAGTACATGCTACACTCTGCACTGCTAGTCCTGTTTTCAATCAACTGAAGCTAGAGTAGCTGTATTGAAACGGGCTGCAGCTTAACTTAGTTTGTTATGAGTATTTCTGACTTGCATGCTCTCAGATTTGATCATAACCTTTTTTTTGTTGTTGTTACGCAATAATAACATTTGTGTTATAAAACTAATATTAGTAATTTTATGTTCTGTTACAAATGTATTATTACATGTTATTACTGATATACAGAGGTTTAGTTATTTATTTTGTTATATATATTTTTTTTTAGTAGGCAGATAAGCCAAAAAGAGGATGTTTAGGCAATCTGGACCCACTTGTTCCCCACAAGTTTATATTTTTAATTATTTTAGTGTTAAATTTTTGGCACTCCTTTTTCATATTTTCTGGATCTACCACTGTTTATTTATAGTTAAAATGATGTGGAATTTGGTAATATACTATAACTGGATGCAGAATAGAGCATGTTGCATGGTTGGTATATTCCTTGTCCATAGTAGTCTCCAGTCTTCAGTGCATAGTCAGTCATGCACTGGTACTGTGGACACTGACTGTGTCTTCACCCCACTCTTGGCAGTGAATCCATTGGGTGTGAAAAGTAAAGTAAAGTTTGTTTTATTTAATGACGCCTCTAGAGCACATTTATTTTTATCTTATCATTGGCTATTGGACTTCAAACATATCGTCATTCTGACATATTTCTTTAGAGGAAACCTGCTGCCACCACATAGGCTACTCTTTCCAATAAGCAGCAAGGGGTCTTTTATATGCACCGTCCCACCGACAGGACAAAACATGCCACAGCCTTTGATGAACTATTTGTGGACCACTGGTTGGAATGGAAAATAGCTCAAACTGCAAATAGGTCCACTGAGAAGGATTGATCTGACAACCGACCAGGTCACATGTGGACACACCATTGGGTGCGATCATCATACCTTTATCAGTTACTGTTAACTCTTTGAAAATAATGCTTCTTGTTAAAACGTTTTTCATTAACTTAATAATAAAACTTTATTTATTGAATTGTATTCTCAATAGACCCATATGCAATTTGGGCTATTTTCCATTCCAACC
This sequence comes from Symmetromphalus regularis, assembly GCA_032355785.1. Taxonomy (NCBI): domain Eukaryota; kingdom Metazoa; phylum Mollusca; class Gastropoda; order Neomphalida; family Neomphalidae; genus Symmetromphalus; species Symmetromphalus regularis. Next base: position 15,829 of record JAULBS010074029.1, on the reverse strand, counting down.
AGTGGTCCACAACTGGTTCATCAAAGCCCATGGTTTGTGCTGTCATGTCTGTGGGAAAGTGCATATAAAAGATCCCTTGTTGGATATTGGAAAGAGTAGCCTATGTGGTGGTAGCGTGTTTCCTCTAAAGAAATATGTCAGAATTACCATATGTTTGACGTTCAATAGCTGATGATAAGATAAAAATCAATGTGCTCTTGATGTGTCGTTAAATAAAATAAACCTAACTTTTTTGTTTTTATTGAATTGTTGGTAGTGATATTTTTAGAAACAAAAGTAGTATACATAACTGTTTTACCTGTTTTATGCCCATTATCAAAATCCCAGTACTTTGAATTGTTAATTTAGATGCATGATGATAAGTGTGTGGGATTGTTGATACCGGCTAATGATTATGATAAGTAGAAAGCCACGTAGCACTTGATCAAATTACCAGTTATTAGACAGGTATATAACTGATGTTTAATGTCAGCATTATTGATTCTTATCTCAAGAGGAAGTGATCACTGCTCGTGCTCAGGGCAAATTATGGGTACTCTGGGAATGCAGTAATGCATTTTGGTAGCTGTTTGTCATCAGTGATTTATCCTACAAATAAATAATATATTAATGGAATTACTTGTTTTCAATTACTAGTATTGTTATATAAAAACATACACATTGGATTCTTTTATTAAAGTGGATTATTGTGGAACAAGTTTAAGAGTTTTTCTAGTGTTGTTTATAATTTAATGTAATTGATTTTTAGACAGATTTCTGTTATAAATTTCTGGATTAAACTGATTTCAGGTTCAGAAAAGATTTCTGGATTAACCGTGTTCTAGATTTAGATTTTTGGTTTACCCATAGACAGATTTCTTGATGGACAGATTTCTGAATTTAGACAAATTTGTGGATTGAGACAGATTTTCTGTTTTATTAAATGTCAAATTATTAGAAACTCAGTTACAAGTCTTTTTACCTTTTTTTTTTGATCCCACATAAATCATTTGATACTGGTATTTACTAGCATAAGTGGTTTAATTGATAACAAACCAAATGTGACCTAGATATAATTTCAAAGAGCCAACAGACATCATATATTTCTATATTTTTCACGAATTCATGAAGGAGTGATATGAATCCATAATATTAATAATGACAAAAATTTGAAGAATTAACTTGATTAAAGAACATACAAATATAAAGACTTTTTGTACATGGGATTTTGAAACTGAAAGTCTGATATACTGGGATTATCATTTATTCATACAATCTGTAAGCCAGAAAATCTGGGATCTTGCCATTTCTTTTCTCACTGTTGATTTTTCAACCAAATAGAAGGCTGCTATATTATGCTATTGAGCACTGTATGTTATAAGTGGTCATTTGTATATATATGTAAAATACTTGAATGACTGGAATTTTCTAGGGATAACTTGGTAATATTTGATTAATTTATCATGTTTGAATAGATTAATCCATGTTATATATTTTAATGGACAAAAGCACTCAAGTCTCAATGGTAGGAGTTTTAGCAAGCCCATAGGAATGACTGGGAGTGGGAGCGGTGGTGCACTGACAGATCAGGTACAAACTCTATATCAGATTTTGGTTACATTAATGTGTGAAAAAAGACAAGTGGGGGGAGGGTTGGTGGGGGGCACAAGCCTTCCCGGCTCCCCTGGATCCTGTGGACCTGTATAGTCTGATCTACTCCTTCAATATCAGTATTTTCTTTTTCATTGTAGGTCGTAAGAGAAAATGGTTTCCAGTTTCAGAAGCCAAGGAGAAGTTGTTATATAAACCTGTGCAGATGACTTATCTAGAGTTGTTACCTGTAGTACCCAAAATGCTAGAGCCCAAAAATCATGTGACTTGAGAAGTGTGTTTTAGTACATAAAGCAATACTTCCCTACAGTTAGTGTTTGACAAATATTGGCGTACGATCACTACCCCTCCAAGAGCCTTGGACTAGTCACTAGCCTCTACCAAATATCAACTAGTCTGGACCAAGGGCTAGTGAAATGGTAATAATGAAATGAACTCTACATAGATGTTATCTTATGGCAGTTTTGAAGTTCTGTCTAGTAATAAAACTGAGAATATCCACTAGTCCATAAACTAGTCTAGATTGAGGATTAGTCTACAGATTACATCATACTGTGTCAGTTTGGACATTCTTTCTAGTAATCAGGCTAAGAATGTCCACAAGCCCAGAACAAACATCAAGTAGTCTGAATCAAGGACTAGTGAATTGTGTAAAGCTGAAGTCCAAAGACATGTGCCAATAGATTTTGGAAGGATACATTTTTGTCAAAACTTCTCTTTAAGATACATGTACTTAAATTATATATTGCCAGTACAAAAGATTTGTCTTTCAAATGACATATCTGGAAGACCCATTTGGCCACAACTTCCTTATAGATGCATTATATTGTGCCAGTTTTGGGGGTTTTCTCTTTTATAGGTCAGTCTAGAAGAACTGTTAGTTGAAAATGCCATAGATATTTTATATTTTGCCAGTTTTAATTCTTTGTCTTCTAAATGGAAGCCTGGAAAAAAACTTTAATCAAGACATTACCATTGATATGTCATTGTGCCAATTTTAATACTGTCTTCTAAATAACATATTAGGAGAAACATTTGAGGCAAAACATCCTATAAATACATTACAATATAACTCTTGGAGGTTTATTTTCTTAAATGGGAAACCCTTTGATCAAAACACCTTCACATGTAACATCTTGTGCAGGTTTTGATGCATTGTTTTCTAAGTAGCAGATTTTGGAGGAAAGATTGAGGCAGGACTTGCTTACATTGTTCATTCTCCAGAGGAACTTAATTACAAATACTAGTAACATGTTTGTCTTATGAGGAAAGCAGAACAAAAGGAGATATTCAGTGGATGGAAGTGTTGGTGATGCAAGATGAACCAGATCAGATAGCAGCAAATAGCTTTGAGTCTCATTGTGGATGAATCTATTTGAGCATTAGGTATTTGTGATGTCTGAAGATCTTATTTGAGCATCATGTATTTGTGATGTCTAAATGATGTGGTCTGGACTCTAGAACTTTCTATGAAAGTATAGAGAAATGACTGCTTTCCACTAAAGTTATGAACATCCTAGAAGAACCTTCTATGAAAATATAGAGAAATGACTACGTTCCACTAAAGTTACGAACATCCTAGAACCTTCTATGAAAATATAGAGAAATGACTCCTTTCTACTAAAGTTATGAACATCCTAGAAGAACCTTCTATGAAAATATAGAGAAATGGCTCCTTTCCACTAAAGTTACGAACATCCTTCACATTAATTTGTTTCTAAATATTGCATTTCACTTTGAACTGTTTATCTGCTCACCTTATTGAATACTTCAGGAGTGTAATAAAGATAAAATTGAGGTAGAGGTAATATTTTATTCTTGAGGTGATTCGACCTTTGAAATTCAGATCATCTTGTGACGTCAATTTAGTTCAAGTAATAACAAAGTAAATATCCAATAATGATAAAAATGGTTGTAGATCAATTTTGCAACAGTTTTTTGCAATGTTACTGCTGAATGCCAGTGTGTATTTAGAGGGCTGGGTGATTTCATATTGAAATATGAGTCCTGTATTAAATTGGTGTTTAAAATTTGATATCTGTTCATGCATTTTAATTGTTCCTTTTGAATTAACATTTTGTTCAGACCCATAAACATAATACATATAATATATCAAAGCACGAGGTGATTTTAAAATTTGTGACATCTTCAGAATGCCCTGTTTCTGTTTAACTTGTTACACATGAGGATGTGTTTGAAATAAGAGTTCTAGTGTATATTTATAACCTCTAAATTATTCTCCTAAATAGTCTAGGGTTTGTAACTTATAATAAATCAAATGTGATAGACTGCCTGGTGCCAACCCTATGAATTCCATTTTATTTATATGTTGTATCTGTATATCAAACTCTGTATCACCATGGGTTTTGTCTACCATCTCAATCTTTCTTGCCAAATTTTAACACTTCATTATCAAAAGCACATAAATTAGGTGGGTTTTTTGTTACAAAGTACAAAAGATAAATACATGTATTTGTACTTGCTTAACAAATCAAATGACCGAGGCATTAAAATTCAATATTTCATAATGCTCACTACATGTCTTGTTAAATAAAATTATATTTTTCATAAATTTTTTACTTTTCATAAATAACACGTTTTAAGATAAATCGTTCAAATTGTTTCTTCTTATTGAAGTTAGATTTTATTGATATTGATATTTAATGAATATTCATTTTATTAATATTTAATAATTTTTATGTTATTAATAATTAATTAATATTAATGTTAATAACATTTAAGGAATATTCATTTCATCAATATTTAATGAATATTAATATTTTGATGTCTTCCCTTTGTATGTATTAAAGCTTTCATGTACATTTGTATGATATTTGTTAAAATGTTTACAGATGGAATTTTTAATGACAGCAGGGTATATAATTTGCTTTTTTTGTTAAAAGATTACAAATTTTATATTAAGAATATAGAGTACATCGAAAATATGTTTTTACTTTTCAAAATGTACATGTCTTCATTCATGTCACTTTTTTTTAAAATAAGCTCTTGCCTGTACTGGTAGGAATTTTTGTTATTTTTACTACTAAAAATACAAAGTGTTTACACTGGCATTTGAACCCATAATGTTAGATTAGAATTGCAAGATTAAAAGAAATTTCTGTTTTTTTTCAGTTTTAAAATTAATTTCTGTTAGTTTCTTTGACATTTCTTGTTACATTTTTGGTATGGTCCTTGTTATGTCCATTTTCATGCTCTGTTTCACTTTTAACAAGCCAGGGCTTTAGAATGCACCAATTTTGCGACGGCATACGTTGTGCCCAAAATACAGCTGCCCATGTTATTGTTATATATATATAAAAATAAAAAAAAATAAAAAATAAATAAAAACACACCCTGAACATATGTTAAGCAGTATACTTAATTATAATAAAAACATCGGTTAGAGTTCGGTTTTAGTTGAATAATTATGGACATTACCGACCAGTATGTAAACTTAATTTGTTCCAGTGTATTGGTTCCAAATGATCACTAAGAAATGAATTACTTAGCGGTAATTTAGAATTAAACCAGTTAACTTAAGTTAGTAGCCATTGTGGAATGGTATACAATCATCCCACTAGTGAATTCTGAGCTCTTCATTCATGAACAAGACATGTACCAGATGATTGAAAGGCAGCTATACAACTCCTAATGGCTTCTTATAAATTGCACTGCCACAAAACTATTTTCAAATTGGTTGTAGTTTCTTTTTATTTCGGTTTGGGTTGCTCACAGACAACCACATTGTGCCCAAATTAATGCAGCCTGATGCCTTACAAGCATAGAAATCTCCCAATTAGGGACAGTATAATGAGTATTGCATATCACATAATTATTGTGATTGGCTTTCTGTTTTATTGCACCAATGATATGCTGTGTAACAACTCATCAGTGTACCTTGGTTGTAAAGAAAATGGTCACAATCATTTTAAAAAGATGTCATTGTTATCCATATGTATGATTTTTGTTCTGTTTTATTTATTGAGTAAAATATTGTCTGTACAGTGCTAATGGTAAAACTGTAAGAAGCAGCTATTCAAAGTTATATTACAACTATTTGGTACTTACATCAGTGTGTGGTGGTGTATGGAAGATATAGAAATCAGTTGGTCATATCTATAGGCCAGTTCAATTTAAAATCAAATCTAAAAATCCATTAAGCAATATAAAATCTGTTTGTGAATGTATATTGTAAAATCAGCAGTCAAATGTCATGTTTTACTGGCACTTTGTACTGATTTTCTTCAAAGTGAGGTGGGTGGGTCATTTTTATGTGTGTATAAAATATGTTGTAAAAAACTGCAAATCTATATCTATACTCAAAATAAAAACTGACATAAAAATTGGGGTTGTTGAGCTCGCCCTAGCCCCCCCCCCCCCCCCCCCCACTCCCCATCCTTGCACCTACAGGCCTGTTTTATACAATTTACTTGGTTTTCCTTTGACCAAGTCTTTGCCTGGAGTCATTATTTGTGTACATCTAGTAGAAAATTCAGAATTTATTTATGTGTTTTTTTCTGTCCAGAATAGTTAAGCCAATTGATATGTTCTACCGGTAAATACTTTGATGTTGCTAATAAATTTTGCAGCTCTGCTTTGATTATTTGGATGAAAGGTCATCAGGATATTATAATCTTTAAATCCAAATGTGAAAGGATGTTGGAGATGTGATTTTAAATAGATTGATCGTAAAATTCCTGTTTAAAGTCTGGGGATATTACAATCACAAAATTGTTTTTCTTTTCTCTCAGATACTTGGATTCATTATACTACAAGTGTGCTGTATAACTCTAGTATTTGTAATGACACTGGTTAAATGGCATCCTCTTACTCTCTGCCGATTCAGACTTTTAGCTCCATATCCTGACATCTGTAAAGTTCTAAGCCATTTTGACATAAGCGATTAATTGATTTGTCTGTGCCGGACACACATGGCTGTGTATCAGGTCTTGGTCTCATATACAAGATGACCACAGGTTAATTAAGAATCCTCTCAAGTCCAGTCCTGGCTTACCATCTGGTTATTACTTTAGACCAGTTGTGTCCTGTTAGGTCTTATTTGTATGCACTGTGGAAGAGAATGGTATGATATATTGGTAACTTCCTAGACAGCTAAATACAAACAAGATAGCAGTGCCCTAGCAGTGTAGTATATGGCCTCTACTTTTAAATGTATACAACTCTGAGCCACAGTGGTAGGACATCAGAATCTCGAGCTGAAGACAGTGGTTCAAAACCTGTTAGAAGCTGGCTCACACGTAGAAAGTTAAATACAAGAAATAGCAATGCTCATAGCTGTATGGTGATGAAATTGAAGAATTTTCATCCTCTTAGGCTCTATGATCAGAGAATTGTTTTTTGGTATTCATATCACATCATGGATTGGATAGAATTAGTTCAAATGAAAAGTTCAACATAATGGATTATTTTATATGACAATATTGAGTCTTAAGGGTAATAGGTGTGATTAGTGGTATAAAATAAAGACAACATTGCTTTTTAATCAAATTTAAAAAATCTATAATTTCCTTTAGGACTTTTATTATTATTTTTTATGGAATTGTTGTCACCCTCCTCCACAAATAATAATAATAATAAATTTTAAAAGTAAGGAAGTGAAAATAAAATTTAGCTGTTGGTGTTTTTATTTTTTTCACATTCAGTATTGAAACAAAATATGTTTTCATTCTAATGCTGATTTATAACGTTACAGAAAAATACTACATGTATTTATATTAAAAAATCTTGGTCATCAATAATTTATTTGTTTCTTTACTTCCTACTACTATTTAGAAAAAAGATTTCTAAATTATATATTTATAAAATTGTAAATGCTAATTTAAATTGTTTTGGTTTTAGAAAAAAAAAGGAAACCAAGTAATAAAAAATAGGCCTTATTTTAATGAAATTGTATGTAGGCCACTTTTAAATTATTCTTTTTTTGAATTATGGATTTGCTGATGTACATTTTCACAATAAAAGGAATGAAATAAAATTCCATTTCATCTCATATATTTGTATTTTTTTTACCACTGACCACTTCAGGATAAATGTTATTTACAGAATAGAGATATTTTTTAAAACTAAAAACAAACAAACATGAAACCAAAAATAACCCCTTAGTTTTTAGAATTTACATATATATTATTAAAGGCTCTGTCCCCAAAAGATCTAAAAATGGAGCCAGTCTATGAATTTGTGCAAGAGAGAAGAATTTTTAAAATTTATTATTACTTTTAGTATCTGGGAGATCTTGCTTCAAAAGTCTATATTCTGAACAATAAAAAAAAAAGTGTAGTCTGATTAATATATCTCCACAAAAAATCTTCAGCTATTATTGATCTTGTTATGCCAAAAACTCTTTATGGTAGGTTTTAATGGCATGGAAAACACAAGGCCTATGCTTTTAAATGTATGCAACTTGTAACATATTAAAATTTATAAGTCCAGATGGTATAAACATCACAGATTTTCTCTGGGTAGATGTGCCAATCACTGAATGTCACAAGAGTACATAACTCTAAAAGAAGGATTAATATAAAAAAAACTTTAAAGACATCTTTAATATGGGACATCTAAACTGCATAAAATAGTAAGTTTTATGGATTTTTATATGTAAACGGATTGTGTGTGTTTAGTGTATTTTTTTTGTTTTTATTTTACTCGTTTTATTATTTGTGAGCTTTTGTTTTTTCATTGCGTATTTACAGTGGCCAAAGTACTTTCAGAGTCAAAACAATGTAGCACATTCCATAGTATAGATATTTTTTGTATTCCATAATAAACATAGATACCATCCCCATTATGATTTAGCAGCTAATAACCTCATGTTAATTCTTATTCCATAAGTGTATTTAAAACATATTTTAAACATTCATTAAAGGTTATTTAAAAATTATGTAATGGAAAATCAGGTAGTTACGTTTTATTAAGTCGGCACCATTTAAGCAACATCCTACAGTACCCATCCTCCTTCCTCATACTTTACATCATTTTTAAATGACCCTTTATATGTAGAAAATACATAATTATATCAAATTATATTTCATTTAAAAATCTGATTTACAAATAATTATAAAATATTTTCCCTTTTTTTATAAAAAAAAAACCTTCATATTTTGGCTGTGTAAAACCTAAAATTAAATTTTTAATTGTTTATAAATATAAATTTCATTTTTAAATGCTTTCAAAATAATGTTTTCTACAAATTTGTCCTTTTGTCATTGACTGCTTACTTCGTTTATTTTGTAACCCAGTTCATGTTATAATAGAAGCTACCCAATAATATAAAAAAAAAAGTACGCGTATGTTTCTCGCAATATTTCACTCCTGGGTTTAGTAGAAGTAAAACATTAAACAATACACAAAATGTATGCTTAAAAAATATCACTGGATATATTTTGATTATTAAATGTTCTATCAACAATAAGAACAACAAAAGAAAAATACTATTTTAAAGTGTAGTTTTAAAAAATTTGTATTCACACTTTTACAAATGTAACATATATAAATTTCTCAGTTGACACACTTTTATGTCTCATGTAAATATGTTTAAATATCAGTTCTTATTGTGCTTTTAATACATTTCAAAACTGTTTTCCTTTTCCATTTCTGGAGTCATAAGATACTGTATATTTAATATATATATATGTATATGAATATATATTTAATATATATATGAAGTCAATATTAATGACATACGTTTATTTTTACATAGTTGCAGAAATGTGTGATATATTTTTGTTTATGTTCACTATTAGTTTATCGTTTGCCAAATATAGAAGGGCTTTCCATAGAATTGGTTACAGAATTGATTAATTTTTGGCAATGTAGCTGTTTAAATTAGCTTATTTTTACAAATCTTTAAAGGAAAGACTTAAATATCTGAAAATTAAATAAGGGTGAACCACCTTAATTGTGTGTTTCCATTTCCTGCCTGCTGCAAAAGTAGATTCTCCTGGGTGGAGGGGAAGAGGGGGAGGGGGGAACAAAAAACATAACTTTTTTCTTGAACAATGGAAGACAAGCATGTAAAAAAAAAACTAACCACATTTTATCATTTTCGAGAAAATTAGTTTTTTGTACTGAAATGACATTCTAATAAAAATGTACAAATTATATAATTTTTCTAATCAATTGACCATAATCAAATTAAATTTTATACAAAATCCACAATCCACAAACCAAATAATTTATAAGAAATTAATTGAGGTGGGTTACCATTTTTCTTGCACTAAAAAAAAACTACTTTCCAGAATACGTCATTTTTAAAAATAGTTTGTTATTTCTAATATGATACCCACTATAAAAGCAATTCTTCTTTCAATGAATCCAGTGTGTATTACTGAGTATAATGGTGCCAAAACATTAAATTTGACAAAAATGTAGGTTACTGGGTTTTAGCACACAGGTGTTGAGTTCTCCATATGAATTAAATGAATGAATGTATTTATGCAGTTAAATATAATAAACATTTTCAACTGAAGACAACTGTTTTGTTTTAATTACTGTGACTGAAAGTGCAAAATCCTTCCTGTCTGGCCCATTCATGGAAGGTCAAATGAAATGGAAAACACACAATTAAATTAGGTTTCCCTAAAATAAATGTCTTTACATGGTGAAGTTTGTTAATGCATTTGTTTAATTTTTTAAACGAAGATCTTATAATTGTGTTGTAATACATGACAGTATTTTCTTCGGTAATACTCAAACAGCATTAATTGTGTGATAACTTGTTGAAGTTTAACACCATTTCACTGCTTCAGAACATCAAGGGTGTAAGTTGGGGTTGCAGTTAAGGAAAGGGTTAAAAACTGTTTTTCACCTAGACCCCAAGTTTTTTTGTGGAATATCTTTTGATTTCAAGATAAATGTGTGATAGCTTCAGAAATCTACATATTCCCTTTGTGCACCAGATGCAGCTTACATAGAGGAATTCAGTGATACCAGTAAGTGCCAAATCCAGACTTACACTCTTTTGGTTCTGAAGCAGTGATTTATCTGTGTTAAACAAAAAGCAGTCTACAGGAGCAGAAAATCTATGTTATTGTCTTACTGCTTTCATGCACATTATCCAAATAGAAGCACACACCCATTATATAAGCCACATTTCCTGCACTGCACGTGGTTTCATGGCTTTTACTGACTCATATAAAACCTAAAACCAATCCACTACGCAGAGCAATGGCTTATCGATCAGAGCATGTTGGCAACATCACTGTGTGTACAAACATTAAATCAAACAGCATGTTCATCTTCACGTGTACGAGGTTTTATAAAATCACCATCACAAAACATTGGAAAGCAGGGGTAGAAAGTAAGACATTATTTTCTCTCACCTAGGGGACTAGTAGACTTATAAAGTTGCTATTCCCCACAAAAAATCACTAGCCTCTCCATGTTAATTCTAAGACTGGAAAAATATCTACTGGCCTGGGGGACTAGCGTCAGTAAAAGTTTACTCACCCCCAAAGGGGGCAAGCATTAGTTTGTATCCCTGGAAAGCATGTTATATGATGTTCCTTTCAGACCACACTTCTTAACTTTATGAAATGCCATGACATAGCATTGTTTGTATCAAACTTTAAAGTCCTTTGTTTCAGTTCCTTGTATCTATGCCTGAAAATCTAAATTATTTTAAAAGAGATATGCATTTTTGAAAAACTAACATTAACATTTTGTAAGTGTATAAATTTCAATTCTTTATACCATATATTCTCAATTTAATGCTCTCTTCCTAATTAAAGCCCCCACCCTCACCCCCCGGCCATTTTGCAAAGTAAAAGTAACTTACCCCAGCATAAATCCATGATCATGTCATAGTATCCAAAGTATGTAATGAATGCATCCACTAGTAATCTCTATTGCATGATTTCAAACTATCATGAACTCCGTAAACTCCAAAATCGCAAAATGTAATCCACCTCTGGCATTAAATAGGGAATATAATTAGTTTCTTTTACTAAAGTTTGTCACACATTTGTAAACACAAACTATGAATTTAAAAAAGAAAACTGCTGGTTTTATATATTTTTTAAAAGTATTTTATTTTAAATAGACTGTTTTCATATAACCTTAATCTTGATTTGCAGTCACTTTATGTTGTATTGTTTTAATTTATGAAATGCTAGTATGTGGGTTTTGTTTGAAACTGTTAGACTTTAAAATAAGATTAATGAATGTGTGTTTCTAAGGGCAGAATTTTTTGTTTTTGTTTCATGAATCTACCAACCCTACATTTTACTAAATTAAAATAAAATTGAAAATGAAAATTCACACTTATTTTATTTCCCCCGACTATCCTGAAGGCTAGAAAAAGAAAAGAACAAAAACCCATCTGCACCACTGTTTAAACAAAAACATAAAATTTACACTTTGAAGTTAAATAATTTCTTTTCATAGGGGGTGAATATAGAAGTATGCAGGAATATGACCAGTTAAATGAGTAAAACTGGTCAAATTAATTTTATACCAAATTTTATTTTCCTGTCCCAAGACATTTGGTAAAAAAAAATTCCTTCATCCTACCCTATTTTTTTTTTTTTTTGGTGGGGGAGCCTATGTTGGAGAAATTAAAAAAAAAAAAATGGCCTAAGTAACAAAATTGCAGGAACTTTCTGTATAACAGCTAGTTGTGTTGTTTACAGCAGTGTGATTATATCACAATATCGGCCAGTACATGAACCTCTGTGAAGTCAAGGCCATGGCTAACCATGTTCTGTTACGTAGCTAATGAAGTGTTAAGAATTAGCAATCCACATGTAATGACCCATGTGTTTTAGTGGTTAAGTTATCCTACTCAAGACTGGTTGGTATTGGTATCAAATGTCAGTCGAGACATGGGATTTTTAATCTCTTTATTGGCTCCAATCCAGAATGGGTGGTCCAGAAACAATGGGTAGGTGTATACCACTTACACCGACCAGTGGTCCACAATTGGTTCATCAAAGGCAGTAGTATGTGTTGTCCTGTGTGTAGGAAAGTGCATATAGAAGATACCTTCCTGCTTATTGGTAAGAGTAGCCATATTATAGTGGCAGTGGTGGGTTTTGCCTCTCAAACACTAACCTCTGTGGTGGACAGACAGCACAGGAAGCTAAGTTGTGTGCCCAGAACAGCATACTTCAACCTTAATTGGATGTAAGCATGAAATTATGTATAACTAACTACATGAAGCATTGACATTATCTCCACAGACTGTATGTGTTTGAAATATGAATGACATAAATCTGGTTTAAACTGTAACATTTGTTTTATTTAACCATGCCTCATGAGTAGATTGGTTCTCATCATCGGTTATTAGACGTCAAACATATGGTCATTCTGTAATATTTCTTTAAAGGGACCCGCTACCACCACATATGCTACTCTTTCCAATAAGTAGCAAATGGTCTTTTAAAGGCACTTTTTCCACAGACAGGACAGCACATACCACAGCCTTTGATGAACCAGTTGTCAACCACTGGTTGGAATAGAAAATAGCTCAAACTGCAAATGGCCCTACTGAGAAGAATCGATCCAATGACTGACCGTTTCACAGTTGAACACGCTACAGCTTGAGTTACATCCAGCTCCATATCTCCTGAATGCATCTATTTAAAATCAAGGGAGCGGGATGTAGCTCAAACTGTAGTGTGTCTGCCTGTGAAGGTATCCAGTCATTTTGTACCATAGTCATTTCGTACCATAGTCATTTTGTACCAGTTAATTGATCATTTCGTACCATAGTTATTTCGTACCATAGTCATTTCGTACCATAGTTAATTGGCCATAGTTATTTGTTTGTTATGTACATTTTATTATAAATAAAATATCAAGTGAAATGATGTGAGCACCAGCTGTCAACCTACGTCATCGGCCAAGTGTGACGTCATTTGTTTTATTTTGATGGTCTTGAGTATTTTCTGAACAGTTTTGTTTTATTTTCTTAAATTTTGTTTAGAAACAAATATTAATAATAATAAGTCTACCAGACACCAAATCATTAGCTTTGTGCGTGTGTTCATTTCCCAGCATTTATAAACACATAAAAAGCTGAATTTCTGAATTAACCAAATAAAGGGACATATCATCAATAGGTTTGAACGCATGTACATGTCATAGCTAACGATTTATTAACATTTGCTCACTTTATCATTTAGTTAATAAAAATAAAAAGTGGCAAACCATGACCACGAAAAGAATAAAATACCAGGTACAAAATGAATATGGTACGAAATAACAAATTAACTATGGTACGAACTGACTATGGTACAAACTGACTATGGTACGAACTGACTATGGTACGAAATGACCAAAGCACTATGGTACGAAATGACTATGGCATGAAATGACTATGGTATGAAATGACAATGGTACAAAATGACTATGGTACTAAATTACTATGGTACGAAATGACTATGTACGAAATGACTATGGTACGAAATGACTATGGTACGAAATGACTATGGTACGAAATGACCATAAATTATGGTACGAAATGGATAGTACGAAATGACTATGGTACGAAATGACTATGGTACGAAATGACTATGGTATGAAATGACCATAAATTATGGTACGAAATGGATGGTACGAAACGACTATGGTAGGAAATGACTATGGTAAGAAATGACTATGGTACGAAATGACTATAGTACGAAATGACTAACATCTGTCCCATACAAACCTGTGTTTTAGATTCCGAGTCACAAATTCTCGTACAGGTCTGTGTTGAGTTAGAAGCTGAAATTAGGAAAATAGTTTCTGTGAAAATTAGATAAGAATACTGCCAGTAACACTTTAAACAGTTGACACATTTCAGTGTTACTATTAACACTTTAAACAGTTAACACATTTCAGTGTTACTATTAACACTCAACTTTTCCAAGAAGTAAAAGGTGAAGTTTGATCTGAGAAAGGTTTCCTGACATCTCCAGCAAACAATGTTGAACATCAATGACTTTATAAAATTATTTAATTTTAAATAGAATGAAATAAACACCGTTCAGGATGTTACAAACACCGTTCAGGATTTTACGAACACCGTTCAGGATGTTACTAACACCATTCAGGATGTTAGAAACACCGTTCAGGATTTTACAAACACCGTTCAGGATGTTACGAACACCGTTCAGGATGTTACGAACACCGTTCAGGATGTTAGAAACACCGTTCAGGATGTTAGAAACACCGTTCAGGATTTTACAAACACCGTTCAGGATGTTCTAAACACCTTTCAGGATTTTACAAACACCGTTCAGGACGTTAGAAACAACGTTCAGGATGTTCTAAACACCGTCCAGGATGTTACGAAAACCGTCCAGGATGTTACGAACACCGTTCAGGATTTTACGAACACCGTCCAGGATGTTCTAAACACCGTCCAGGATGTTACGAAAACCGTCCAGGATGTTACGAACACCGTCCAGGATGTTCTAAACACCGGCCAGGATGTTCTAAACACCGTCCAGGATGTTCTAAACACCGTCCAGGATGTTACTAACACCGTCCAGGATATTACTAACACCGTCCAGGATGTTACGAACACCATTCAGGATGTTACGAACACCGTTCAGGATGTTCTAAACACCGTTCAGGATGTTACAAACACCGTTCAGGATGTTCTAAACACCGTTCAGGATGTTACAAACACTGTTCAGGATGTTACGAACACCGTTCAGGATGTTACAAACACCGTTCAGGATGTTCTAAACACCGTTCAGGATGTTCTAAACACAGTTCAGGATGTTACAAACACCGTTCAGGATGTTCTAAACACAGTTCAGGATGTTACAAACACCGTTCAGGATGTTACAAACACCGTTCAGGATGTTACAAACACTGTTCAGGATGTTACAAACACCGTTCAGGATGTTAAAACACTTCACTAGGCTTGACAACAATTCTATCAGAATGTCTCACAGACATCACTCAGAAAGGTGAGTACTCACTAGGTTTGGCAACAATTCTATCAGAATGTCTCACAGATATCGCTCAGAAAGGTGAGTACTCACTAGGTTTGACAACAATTCTATCAGAATGTCTCACAGACATCTCTCAGAAAGGTGAGTACTCACTAGGTTTGACAACAATTCTATCAGAATGTCTCACAGACATCGCTCAGAAAGGTGAGTACTCACTAGGCTTGACAACAATTCTATCAGAATGTCTCAAAGACATCACTCAGAAAGGTGAGTACTCACTAGGTTTGACAACAATTCTATCAGAATGTCTCACAGACATCTCTCAGAAAGGTGAG
>JAULBS010074018.1:0-20742 GCA_032355785.1 Symmetromphalus regularis | reverse complement strand
GTCGAGGCATGGGATTTTTAATCTCAGTATCGGCTCCAACCCAGAATGAGTGCTCCGCAAGGCTCAGTGGGTAGGTGAATACCACTTACACCGACCAGTGTTCCACAACTGGATTAACAAAGGCCGTGGTAGGACATTGGACCCGGGGGAGACGGGTCTGAACCAAACTGGATGTGGACCCGTATAAAAAATACTTCACCTCTACTTGGAAAAGGTGTGCCTTTAATAAAGCTTAGTACTACAACACTATAACCAGTGCCAGTGGCACAGTGGTTAAGCTATTGGACTCGTGGCTGGTAGGTACAGAGATCGAATCTCAGTTGAGAAATGGAATTTTTAATCTCAGTGTCGGCTCCAACTTAGATGAGTACTCAGCAAGGCTTAGTGGATAGGTGTATACCACTTACACTGACCAGTGGTCCACAACTGGTTTATAAAAGGCTGTTGTATGTGCTAATAGCTATCCTGTATGTGGGATAGTGCATATAAAAGATCCCTTGCTGCTCATCAATAAGAGTAGCTGCACAAGTGTGGTGGCAGTGAGTTTTGTGTCTGTATAGCTCAATGTTAATAAAGAAATGAACTGCGTCTCTTACTAAAACTAACCTCTGTCCTGGACAGACAGCACAGGAAGCTAAGCTGTGTGCACAGGACAGCATGCTTGAACCTCAATTGGATATACATGTAAGCACAAAAATAAACAAAACCAACAAACAACACTATAAATCTATCTTTGAATATTCATGAAGTCGCACGAGAGATGTCCATAGATAATGGAACTGCTCAGATTGTTCACTTAATTTTATCAACATGTTCACACAAACAAGCATGATGAATTATACATAACACGACATTCTATTATTGATGACAATTCGCAGATAAACCCAGAGAAAACATCAACAGATAAATACTTAATAAAAATATGCTGCTTTTTCAGTGCTCTTACTTCTAGGCCACTCCATTGCACTCATCTAACAGTTCAGTCAAATAATACTTTTAATTTAAAAAAATGAAATCGGTACTCTTAAATGGAAAGGACTGTTTGTTTAATGACACCCCAGCACATTATTTATTCAGTGGCTATTAGTATTAGCTGTCAGACATGCACAGGGCTCTCGATGACTCAGGAGCTCGAGTCAAATATGTGTGAAATCACGAAATTGATGCGCAGTGGCGAAGAGCCCAGGTCATAGTGACGCACACTATTTTCTTGTTTTTACCCTTACTTTATAATAAAAATTAAAAATAGTACTAATAATAAATAAATAGGAAAGAAAGAAAGAAAAATGGATTTGTTCATACTTTCTCATTCTATTTTTAAAAGATTCCATTTCAATTTACAATGTTTGTTACAGGCCGATAAACAAATTAAAACTAATTAAAATGACCCTGAAGAATCTTTTAAAATTACGTTTATGACCCTCAATTTTCTTCACATTTTCTTTTAATGTTTAAGTCAAAATGTCAAGCTGACAGATTAAATGATCTTCCAGTCTGAGATATATCATGACAAAAACAATGGAGGCCAGGTGTGCAACGATATACTGGTACACTAGTATATTGCAATACTTGCCGAGCACAATACATACTGCGATATGGTTTTGTGTATTGCAATATATATATACCTAATGAGTATCTATCTTGTAATACCTATGACTATGACAATAAGTTATAAAAATAAAAGTTAAACTTAATTAAAACATAAATTTACTTTGTCTATATATAATTATATAATTCTCTTTTTTCATCAGAAATTGCTATAAGTCTGCCTGATTGAGATATATTTAGTAATTAGTATGATAGAATCAAAATATGACATTATCATATTATTATGGTAATTAATCAAACTGTACTGCAGTCTGTATTGCAATATGGGTTTGCTGTTTCGCAATATATCACAATACGGTTTTTGCTGTATCGTTGCACCCCTGGCAGAGACCGTAGTATTTCAGTTCCTGTCATTGTGTCAAACATAATTAGACTTAATTATGTTTAACATCTTCCACATCCACATAAAAAAGGAAACTGCCATTTTACTTCCCTATTGGTGGATCTTGGGCAGCGCATAGCTACCCGGAGGCACGGCAGCATGTGCATCCAAGTCGTTTTCGCAACAAACAAAAAAACGAGATAGAGAGACAGACAGACAGAGAGAGACAGGCAGGCAGAGAGAGAGGTGTGTTATTAATTAAAGATGATCCTGAGTGTCAACAGTTCACTTGAGCGGCCCCCTGACCCCTCGCCGTACTTTTCTGCTTCCATATCATTCCTTTACTAGCTATGCCCCTGATCTTGGGGGTGGGTAAGTAAGCAGGCCCTTACGCAGGGGGGTGCGACGGGTGTGCATCCACCCCCTAAATCTGTCGAGGTCCGTAAATGCAAATTTGGATTGATGCAAATTACTAGAATAAAGTTAAAAACGTTCGGGCCACAAACGCAACCCCCTAAAGAAAATCCTGCATACGGGCCTGGTAAGGAGGTAGGAAGGGCAACCTTTTTGAGGACGTAAGTGCCCTAAAATATATATTAAGTAAATATAATGAGCACAAACATTTCATAACGCTTTTAAGTTTAGTGGACATGCTCTTTTCATCATGAAGATGTATGCCATATCCTTTTGATAATAGGCCTACTGTCAGGAGCAGATTTGGCAGAGACTGAGTCTGAGAGTAAAATTCCGATTTGTGCCTACGCCCACATCCATTCCCTTGCAAGAGGTCCTTTTCTCTGATTATCTCATAGGTGAGACAAAGAGAAAAGGGCAAAACATAAACAGCATGAAGCCAGAGGAATCGAATAAGGGATAATGTTATAATGAATGCTGTCTGCGATTTGCAGAGTGCGAGTGCTGAGTGGAGGGAGGCGATCGATTTTGGAAACTGCTCGCATCTGCTGTTGCTAACTGCCTAACAGCGAAAGCACTGTCATACACGCAACAAAACTATATAACCAAATCACTACAAACAGTAAGTGTATTGCGTCTGACATAAACTCACCACTGTCAGTCGTACGCCACAAAGCAGACGCCCAAACAGGCTCATTCGACCAGATCTGTCAAGACATGCTTTTCGAAACTGCCGCTGTCGTCTGTTTAGTTGTCCATGGGGCATAACTCCAATAAGCTTATTAATATTATGGAATTTAAAGGGGCACAATCAGAGTTTATATGACATATATCGCTATTAAAATATATTATGACTTTATTTATTTTTACCCCTCTTTTAACGTTAATTTGTAGTATACACATGTAGTCGTAATTAACAATATCTAAACAAACAAAACATTATAAATTGCATAAAAATTTCAATTGTGTTATAGGCTAGATAAATTACAAGTATAAAGTAAAGAAAGGATTGTTTGTTTAATGTCAACCCAACACACTGTCATTGATAGGCTATCAGATGTCAAACATATAATATTTTTTCCTACACATGGTCTTCAGAGGAAACTAGGCTACTCTTTCCGACTATTAGCATATGGGGTCCAAATGTAAAACAATTATTTAAGTTAATTTAACCCCTTTTTCTACACATTTAATTTATATATGTGTTTATATAATAAATAAAAAATATGTATCAAATATTTATTAAATAAATAAATTATTTATTAAATCTCTGCAATATTTAGTAAATACAATTTTTTTTTTTTTAATTCTCAACAATATTTATTAAATATTTGTAATATAAATTAAATATCTTCAACATATATTAAATGACATTTAACTAAATCAAATATATTATATCGTTTAGCTAAACAATGTATAATATATCGTATTTAGCCCCTCTTATGTATAATCATATTATATCATATTTAGCCCCTCTCATGTATAATATATAGGTTTTAGATAGGCCCCGCCCAGTCCAGCCTCGCCCTAACGACATCAAGTGACCAAAGTATTGGCGCGCGAACACTTTGGAAGTAGGCTAGGTGGATAATATGTTGATGTATCATAATATTATAAGCTATGTACAACACCCACAGTATGTGGATACTAAGTTGATGTATCATAATATTATACGCTATGTCCATTTAGTGGCTATAAGCTTTAATAAGGGCCGTCTGGGCTAGAGGTGGAAAAATCCATAACCTACATTGGATTATTAACCTTAATACTTTAATCAGTCATTTAACATGCTTCATGGCAAGTTTTGGCTCAGGTTATCGGAAAAATAGATAATTCCCTCAAAAATATATTTCTAGTTAATTAGTCCGAAATTATTTTTCTTTTACATTGGCTAACCTTAAAACTTTGCGTCTAAATTACCTCGAACGTATTTGACTGAAGCACCAAAATTCCCTCTAAAATAAATTCTTCACATATCCATCTTCAACTAATTTCAATAATATTTCACCATAGCTCGCCGGCAATTCCTTCTCCCCCCCCTTCTCGCCTTGGGTACATTCTCTGAACTAGTGTCATGTGTGTACCCACGGGGAGCGTGTTTGAACGTTTAAGGGAGTAAACACGATAACCAGGTACATACACACATGGAGTTGTAAGCCGGTAAGCACGTACATACACACTTTTATTATGGTTAGATAAATAGAAATATTTGGTATCTACAACACTCCAATCACATCACCCCTGCACAAATCAATCAATCAATAAAAAATGTAAATTACTAAATAAATAAATGAATCGGGGATATGTTATTTAAAAATTTACCCCCATTTTTAAGACATATAAAAATCTATTTTATATACGAAGTGAAAAATCATTTCTTAGAAAAACAAAGGGAGGTTAAAGTCCCTAACACCTTGGGTATAAATAAATAAATAAAATTTAATAAATTTATTTATTATGGACCTACCAAACTGGATTACAAAACGCTTCCGTCGATTTAATTCAAACTTGAACAATATGCGTAGGCAGGGTTTGGAATTTACACAGGAAAGTTGGACCTCACTAGTTTATTTGCTCCCGGACAGATTACAGTTTGCAAATATAAAACAGAGCATCTGCTATATGTAAATAATCAGGAGGTAAAACAGAAAATGACTTAAAATATTATTTAATTCTACCTAAAACAAACAACATAATCTCCATGTCCATCAAAATGTATATTTTAAGCAACCAACTGAAAGTAAGTTTTAACGGCTAAAAGAAAGAGAGGGTTTTATTAGTCGTAAATAAAGCACAATCTATCACATCGGTGGCTGTCTCGACAAAACTAGGGTCAGATCCTTTAAAATTTTAATATATATAAATAAAATTTCCGGGATCTTTCAACATTTCCGAATATTTCCGAGGTATACCGATTATAAAACAGATTGATCACATGACATGGTCAAAATGGCGCTGCCCATTGACAACATAACTTGAAACCTAAAACAAAATGGTTAAAGTATTGCAGTGTCATACTTTTCGGTCAAAGAAAGTAATTCAGATTCAAGATGAGCCTTTGGCAATATGTTCTAATGGTTGTCAAGTGTTCGTAGCTACTAGAAGATGTGCAGTTGTTGTATTTTCTCTTCAAGAAGATGGGTTCAAGGAAAAGAGACGATTTGACACAATCTCTCTTGTTGACAAGTTGCTCTTTGACTCTGCGAGTATGTACTAATGTTTTGTTTTACATTAATAGTTTGTTTTTAATATTTTAAAGGAAAGACTTCCAAATTCTTCTCATTTATAATCTAAAAAGTAATCATGACCCTAACACAAATCTCAACCCAGACCCAAATCATCTTATCATAGCATTATCATGATTATGATTATTCTTATCACGAATACTATTTTATTACAAGCACACATTTTCCTAAATAGACATCCCTTGAAATTCAGACAAACAATAGCATGTAACTACAGTCTCCAAATTGTTCTGCTAAGGCACTGAAACGACAATTTCAAGAAAATTAACAGATCTGTATTTCCCCCTTTTTCTTCTTCTTATTTCTTCCTTTTTTCATTCTTGAATATTCATTTTTGTTCATATTTTATATCGCATAAATGTAATCCTACACTGTCGTCTATGATGTATGTACTGTGGAGAAGGCCTAGTAAGTTGGACAACTTGTGTCTAATTAATTTGTTTTTAAAGTGACAGCATATTTTACTGTAGCATTGCCATTTGCATGATAGGTTAAATCCTGACTTCTTCTTGTTTCAGAAAATTATCTTTTAACACTTGAGTACAAAAAATCGTGGAAGAACACAACCAAGTTCATACGAGTTTATTTAAACTGGGACATAGACCCACTCCCAGATTTGAAGATCAGATCCAAGGTCCGACTGGCTGGAAAAACCCAGCCTCCGTCGGCAACCAGCCAAACCCCTTTTCTGGATGTTGTCGAAGTGCCAGTGGACAAGAACATTTCTGATATAAGTATTTGTCAGTCAACGGGAAACTTTGCAATAGCTATTGATCATGAGGTGAGGGTCTTCCATATTGTCGAGAAGGTTACTCCTACTTCAGGCAACACGTACCAGGATGTTGCAGTATTTCTTGAGATGTGTTGGAATTTCAGTATCGAGACTTTATCTCTGTGTGAAGAATTCATGGTCTGTGCCACACACAATGAATGTCAGGTAATCCGGTTAGAGTATTCTGACGTGAAGGATGGAATTGCTTCAGAATTGCTGCAAACTCGATCCAGAAAAAAATGGAACAAATCCGAAAATCAACAAATCCATGACTCCAGTTTTCATGCAACTAGTTCTCCAGTATCCTCTTTACAGAGTGACAATATCATTTCAACAAACACTGAAAAAGATGATGATTGTGATGATGGGACCACACCATCATCTTTAAATACTTGTTGTAATGCTAGTGATTTTTCTACTGTTGGTGTCAGAAGGTTGACTAATCCTAGTCCATCACAGACGGTTATGATACCGGTTGATTCACCAGTAACAAAAATTGCTGATGATGAGTTTTACCAAGCATGGCAGTTTGATGGAGAGGACTCGGAGACAGGGGAGATAATTCTGCACCTCCAGGGTCTCCAAGGAAGATCAAAATCATTGTTGCAAAAAGGGTCTCCTCCAGTCTTACAAGATCTAAGAGGTGAGGCATTAATATTTGTTTGGAAAAAATATTTGTTTGAATAGGGATTTAATTTTTTTTTATGATATACACATGTGTATCTTTAAAAGCAATGCTACTAGTTTCTAATTAATAAAATATATTTTGAGCTAGGCCTACTACAAAAACTGCTATGGGTTCGATATTCCAAGTAAGAATTTATAAATAATGTGTAGTTCTCAGTAGCGGATCCAGAGGAGAGGTCCAGGGGGTCCAGACCCACTCTGACCCCTTTCTCGTATTTTAATTTATTTTTACATTTTCCAAGTGGAAGGACCTGCAAATTTTTCCAGTCATATTTACCCCTCACATTTGGAACCCCCCTTTCAGAAATCCTGCATCTGTGCCTGTATTCTAAAAGTAAAAATCAGCCCCAAAATAATCTATCTAACGTTTTTTCCAGGAGGACCATTCAAGTCATCTGAAAGTGTGAACGCCTCAACTCTGATTCATCTTTGTGACTTTGATATGAAGGAAGACTGGAATGAAGTCAAACTCGTGCCATCCTACCTCCCTGGTAAGAAAAATAAAATAATCTTAGACTCTAACCTGATTCATAGTAACAAGAAGTAAAACTTATGTTATCCTACCTCCCTGGTAAGAAAAACTAAATAATCTTAGACTCTAACCTGATTCATATTAACAAGAAGTAAAACTTATGCTATCCTACCTCCCTGGTAAGAAAAACTAAATAATCTTAGACTCTAACCTGATTCATATTAACAAGAAGTAAAACTTGTGCTATCCTACCACCCTAGTAAGAAAAATTAAATAATCTAAGGGTTCAAACCTTAGTGGCACTGAAAAGTAGAAAAATTGTATGTTCCTACCTACCTGGTAAGAAGAAAAAAGAATCTAACTTTGGTGTTCAATGTATAGTTGTAAGGTAAAGTAAAGTTTGTTTTATTTAATGATGCCTCTAGAGCACATTTATTTTTATCTTATCATTAGCTATTGGACATCAATCATATGCCTGTAGTACATATACAATGGTATAAATGTTAAAAGTAAAGCAAAGTTTGTTTTATTTAACGAAGCCTCCTAGAGCACATTGATTTTTATCTTATCATCGGCTATTGGACCTCATACATATGGTCATTCTGACATATGTCTAGAGGAAACCAGCTGTCGCCATGTAGGCTACTCCTTCCGATAAGCAGCAAGGGATCTTTTATATGCACTGTCCAACAGACAGGACAGCACATACCACAGCCTTTGATAAACCAGTTGTGGACCACTGGTTGGAAATTGAAAATAGCCCAAACTGCAAATGGGTCCACCGAGAAGGATCGATCCAACGACTGACTGGTTAACAGCAACACTTTTATACAGTTCTGGATTTGTCACGTAGGATACTGATGAAAACAGAAGAATGAGGTCTCACGTGCGTGAAACAAACGTGGAAGATCTATTCAAAATGCGTGCAAAGGAAATTTAAAAACATTCAGTTTCTCTTACTGACGTCACTTGGACTTTGCGAGAAAATGAAAAAAATACAAAAAATGCCATGGCTTTTGATAAACCAGTTGTGGACCACTGGTTGGAATGGAAAATAGCCCAAACTTCAAATGGGTCTACAGAGAAGGATCGATCCGATGACCGACCGCTTCACAGGCAGACATGCTTGAACTACATCATGCTCTGGGTAGTTGTAAGGGCGCTAACCTGAATGCGATTAACAAGAATTCAAACTTGTACCATCAGGCATTATTTTTTCAAAAAATCTAATTCCCATAACATTCTTCTAAATCAGAATTACAGGAATTCAATTAGATTTCCATAAAATCAATCTTCAGCCAGTGATCAGACAACATCATCCATTAGGATTTCACTGTAACGGTCGTGTGTCAGTACTGTGTCGGCCTTTGATAAACCTGTTGTGGACCACTGGTTGGAACGGAAAATAGCTCAAACTGCAAATGGGCTTCTGGAAATGTACTGGATCCCTACGATGCCATTCAAATCGAGCAGGGCAAGATTTTGAAACGTGCCCCCATCCATGTTGGTTCGGGCACTGCCATTCAAATGCATTCTCAAGGCTTTTGTAGTCTGGTCATGTCATTATATCTTGATTTTTATAGGATCTTCAAGAAATGTATTGGATAAATACAACCCAGTCCCAATGCATTCACCACTCTTTCGGAGTCTAATTGGGATGTGTTGTTTAGTGAGCGGTCTCCGTGGATCCATCATGTATTCCCTGTTACCAAGGGTACAAAAAACTACAGTCTACAAATACACAGACAATGCTGTAAAGGTATATACATGTAATGTTTGTTTGCTTGTTTTTTGTTTATATTTATTTATTTATTTCTATTTTTTTATTTGTTTATGTTATTTATTTATTTTTATTTGTTTATTTAATTATTTATTACTTACTTATTTATTTTTTCAAAAATAAATCTTATTGTATCAAAGAAAATGTATACATGTATGTTGGAAAGAGTATACTAAAAAACCCTTTTTAAGAAAACAAAAGTTTTCATTTTCATTTTAAGTATT
Organism: Symmetromphalus regularis; assembly: GCA_032355785.1. Lineage (NCBI taxonomy): Eukaryota > Metazoa > Mollusca > Gastropoda > Neomphalida > Neomphalidae > Symmetromphalus > Symmetromphalus regularis. The sequence continues at coordinate 11,218 of JAULBS010074018.1, read as the reverse complement.
TTTGAATCGTGCCCATGCCATGTTTGGTTCAGGCATGCTCACCATGGGCCCAGTGTCTTTAGACAAGGGCACTGTGTCTGGGGAGGGGGATTTTTTTTTTTTTTAAATGTAGTCTTTGTGGAGGCAGTGTGGGATTTTTTTTTTTTAGAGTACATGTATGTGTTATAAATACCATAGGCTAATTTCATATGTCTGGGTTATTAATAGATTATGGCAATCTGTGGATTATGCCTGGGTTAAACAGTGGGTCATATATGTTGTGTATTTGACATAGAAGATTTCGGTAACTCTAGGTTAATACCAGGGTACAGTTGTATGTGAAGCTTGTATAAATCAGCTGTTCAATTGATGAGGTTTTTCTCTAGGTTTACAGCATATTTCATAAATAAATATTTGACATAAAAGATTTCAGTAACTCCAGGCTAATACCAGGATACAGTTGTTTGTGAAGATTGTATAAATCTGCTGTTGATGAGGTTTTTCTCTGGGTTTACAGTATATTTCATAAATAAATATTTGACATACATGTACATGTGTAGAAGATTTTGGTAACTCCAGTTTAATATCAGGTAACAGTTAAATCTGTATAAATCTGCTGTTCTCTTGATGAGGTTTTTTTCTGGGTTTACAGCATATTTCATAAATAAATATTTGACATAGAAGATTTCGGTAACTCTAGGTTAATACCAGGATACAGTTGTATGTGAAGCTTGTATAAATCTGCTGTTCACTTGATGAGGTTTTTCCCTGGGTTTACATCCTATTTCATAAATAAATATTTGATATAGATTTCAGTAACTCTAGATTTATAGCAGGATACAGTTGTATGTGAAGCTTGTATAAATCTGCTGTTGATGAGGTTTTTCTCTGGGTTTACAGTATATTTCATAAATAAATATTTGTCATAGAAGATTTCGGTAACTCTAGATTTATAGCAGGATACAGTTGTATGTGAAGCTTGTATAAATCTGCTGTTCACTTGATGATTTTTTTCTCTGGGTTTACAGTATATTTCATAAATAAATATTTGACATTGATGATTTCGGTAACTCCAGATTAAAACCAGGATACAGTTGTATGTGAAGATTGTATAAATCTGCTGTTCACTTGATGATGTTTTTCTCTGGGTTTACAGTATATTTCATAAATAAATATTTGACATAGATGATTTTGGTAACTCTAGATTAAAACCAGGATACAGTTGTGTAAAGGTTGTATAAATCTGCTGTTGAGGAGTTTTTTCTCTGGATTTACAGCATATTTCATAAATCAGTATTAATCCTAGGTTTCTGTGTAACCCAGTGTTATGAAACCCATACATAGAAATCATTATTCACATATAATTATTGCTGCATTCATTATTTAACCAATGTTTACATATGTTTATCCAGTAGCAGATCCAGGGGGGTCCAGCGAGTCAGGACGCCCCTTTTCTCAATTTTTTTTTTACCCTTTTCCGAGGGGAAGGACGCGAAAATTAACCCTTTTTTTTCCATTTCTATTCACTTATCATTTTGGACTCCCCCCTCCCCCATTTCAGAAATCCACCTTTGGACCCCCTTTCATAAATCCTGCATCCGCACCTGTTATCTACTTTCAGGTTCTTCCCACCCACGGGCTAATGTACGTGGTTACAAGAACAGGGCTCGAGACGTACACATCGAGATGTGGTCTCACTGCCGTATACAACATTGAATCCTTTGACTACATCACCAAGGTATTACTCATTCAACGTTAATTAAAATACTGTCAAATAATAAAATTTTATGGAAATAAACTTTCAGTTCTTAAGTATTTATTTTCACAAATCTTAAGGGAGGGGTTATAAATATTCATAAGCTTAGTCCTTGCAATTCAGAAAATATCAAAAGTCCACGTACATTTGTAAGTAAAGCTTTAGATGAGTAGGTTTTCGATGTGCCTAATATCAGCCCAAATTGCATAGTGGTCATGCTATCGGACTCATGGCTGGTAGGTCCTTAGATCCAATCTCAGTCGAGGCATGGGATTTTTAATCTCAGTACTGGCTGCAAACGAGCGTGAGTGCTTTGCAAGGCTCAGTAGGTGGGTGTACACAACTTACACCGACCATTGGTCCACAACTGGTTTATGAAAGACTGTTGTTTGTGCTTCTTTGTCTGTGGGATAAAAGTAAAGTTTGTTTTATTTAACGATGCCTCTAGAGCACATTAATTTTTATCTTATCATCGGCTATTGGACGTCAATCATGTGGTCATTGTGATATTTTTATTTAGAGGAAACCTGCTGCTGCCACATAGGTTACTCTTTCCAATAAGCATCAAGGGACCTTTTATAAGCACCGTGCCACAGTCAGGACAGCACATACCATGGCCGTGGATGAACCAGTTGTGGACCACTGGTTGGAATGAAAAATAGCCCAAACTGCATCTGTCTGTGGGATAGTGCATATAAAAGATTCCTTGCTGCTTATCAGTAAGAGTGTGGTGGCAGTGGGGATTGTCTTTCCTATTAATGCTAAGCTCTGTCCTTGACAGACAGCACATAAAGATCAACTGTATGCCCAGGACAGCGAGCTTGAACACAACTAGTTTATGAAAGGTTGTTGTTTGTGCTATTTTGTCTGTGGGATAGAGCATATAAAAGATCTCTTGTTGCTTATCAGTAAGATTTGCCACATTAGTGTGGTGGCAGTGGGAATTGTTTTTCCTACTAACATTAACCTCTGTCCTGGACCGACAGCACAGAACAGCATGCTTGAACCTTTATTTGTTAAAAAGCATGAAAACAAACCAACCAACCATTGTGCCCATTATAAATCTGATCCACTGATTGGGAGCAGGTGTGATTATATAACACTGATAGACTGTAATTTTGTTTTTTAATTCAGGCGTGTCCTCCACTGAATCTAGAGATATGCCTGATTGGGATCCAGCCATTTATTGGAGCTACTGAGATTACCATGACAACCAACCATATTGTACTGCTCACCAAATTTGAAGACCCCCACAGGTACAAGTATTCACTGTTTACTAAACTGAACAAACTATTAACTTGTTTAATCAATCTGTATTTAAAACCCCCCATCAAAATTTGGGTACAAGCAGTGATTTAGGTCAGAAATTGTGCACATATGAGGCGTTGTTCACCACAGCTTGCTCTGATTAGCACGTTCAACTCTTGACCTTGACTGTTATCACTGGCATAACCTAAGGGGCATGGGTGACAATCACTTCCTAGAAGTGAGGGGGACAGAGCCATGGTGCTTCCTGAAAGTAGGAAGGATAGAGTCAAGGGGGAGGTGTTGTGACAAGTGCCCACCCCACACCAAATATTTTTTGAAAATCCAACTCTTTTGATCCAACCTTTTCCAGCTGAAATTGTCAAACTATAATAGACCCCCTGTGTACTTCGGTATATTTGTGCTAAGACCACATGGCTAAGTGTTACATTGATATCATAAAGAGAAATACTGGAAAACATTATTATTTAGGTATGGGTTTACGCCCATGGGTGGGTCCATGGAGTCAGTGGCCCTTGTCAATCACACCTTTCTTTCCTTATACTTATTACTACATTTTATATTTGCTTGTAATGCAGTCCTTTTAGTACTCTCTGTGAAGTTGGCACCCTGACATAAAATGGCCACCTTATATAAAATCTGTCACCATGACCTCAAACGCTTCAAGCCTAAACAGAAAACTGAAAAAAGAATGTCCGAAAAACTGACTAGTAAAGTTTAATATGTTGGCAGTAAATATTATTTAATGATACGCAAGGGAGTCAGTTTTACAGATATTACGGTATCAGGATGAAGTAGACATATTTTACTTAAACATAATATACTAAATGCGGGTCAGTAGATAAAAATGTGTACCGTCTTGAGATAAAGTAAAAACCAGTCAGAACAGTAGTATTTCGATCCCTGAACATTCTGAAAAGCTTAAAATTGTTATTTTGAATTCGGTTATTTTCTTTCCAGTGAGGAGTCCATGTGGAGCCTCTATGCACTGGAACAAAACAAACCTGCAGATATTTACAAAGATATGGTAGGTTTTTATTTTATAGCTCAGGTATGATAGGTTTTTAGTTTTTAACTATGCTTTGACTTATAAGATATTCTCATTTATATCTCATAGTTCACAAATTCTGATAGGTAACACAGTTTATAGCATTTAATATTTCGTTATTCAAAAAAACTCCTATATTTTTAATTAAACTTATACCTGTACCATGTATTTATGTATAATTTGACAATTTTATTAAATAACAGATGTAAATAGCTTAGTGTTTCAGCTTAACTGTCAGATTGATCCCTTTCAATGGCCTGTTTGGCTATTTATTGTTCCAGCTAGTGGTTCATGACTGGAGTAACAAAGGCAGTATTATGTGGTATCCTATCTGTGGGAAAGCTGATAAAAGGTACCTTGCTGTTGATTGGAAAAAGTAGCCTATTTGATGGTAGCAGGTTTTCTCTAAATACCATGCATCACAAGTACTATGTGTTAATAAACACTGAATTTACCAGTGGGAGCTGGATGTAGCTCAAGCAGTAGCATGTCCGCCTGTGAAGCAGTCAGTCATCAGATCGATCCTTCTCAGTAGACCCATTTGCAGTTTGGGCTGTTTTCCATTCCAACCAGTGGTCCACAACATGTTCATCAAAGGTCGTGGTATGCTCTGTTCTGTCTGTGGAAAATTGCATATAAAAGACCGCTTGCTGCTTATCAGAAAGAGCAGCCTATGTGGTGGCAGTGGGTTTCCTCTTAAAAAATGTATCTCAGAATGACCATATGTTTGACATCTTATAGCCGATGATAAGATAAAAATCAGTGTGCTCTATAGGCGTCGTTAAATAAAACAAACTTTATTTTTACTGATTAATCAATGTGCTGGGGTATCATTGAATAAATAATCCATTCTGTTTTCTTTCAGCTTAACTTTGCATGCAAAGTGCAGGAAACCGGACCATCTTCCTACCTCCACCTTGTTGAGGAGGCGCATGTGCTTCTTAAAACAAAGATGGTGTTGTCAGAGAAACCGGATGTTGCCATGGACGACCTTTTCTTGGAGTCTTGTGCTTTGCTTGGAGAGTATTACTCACTGTGAGTAGATTGAAAACGATATAGAGATTATTAAATTAGTGATGGTCATGAGGAAATTGTGAAACTACTTTGTGAAATGTGCTATTTCTCAAATGAAAGCAAAGTTTATTGTATATTTCTAAAATTATCTAAATCGAAGATTTTGGTTCATTTTGGATTAGGATTAACTCTAGAAGTAGAACTTCCACCTGAGGTCATCAGATTGATCCCTTTAAGAGTCCCATTTAGGATATTTCTCATTCTAGCCATACTAGTGCAACAAAGGTTGTGCTATATGCTGTCCTGTTTGAAGAAAAGCACATATAAAAGATCCCTTGCTTCTTATCAGAAAGAGTAGCCTATGTGGTGGTAGTGGGATTCCTCTAAAGACCATGAGTTGCAAACACCATATATCTGATACCTAATAGCTGCTAAATAAACAGTGTGTTTGGATGTTGTTAAACCAACAATCTTCCCTCTATATATAATAGAAAAAAATAGAATTAACCAAAGTGTGACATCGAATAGCCAATGTTTATTTTTATCTTGGGTTGGGGGGGTGGTCATTAAATAAATAAACATCTTTACTTTCAGTCCTATTGGAGAACAGGAGGACTGGAAGTTGAGTCTGCCATACTATGTGATGTCAAACATAAACCTAGATGACATTATTAGACAAGCTATTCAACATAAACAACACAACATTCAGGTAAGGGGGCATCCATAAAGTAACTACACCCTAATGGGGGGGGGTAAGGGGTGTTGAGGCACCACAAACATAAAGAGTTTATATGAGGGTGAGGAGTGGTTATATGCATATAACATGTTGCATAATTCCATGTCTATTTATGTTATACATTTCATTATTTCTTTGTTATACATTTCAATATTTATATATGTTACTCTTTTCAGTATATTTTACACATTTCAATCTTTATTCATGTTATACATTTCACTGTTTCTACATGTTATACATTTCAGTGTTTATTCATAGTGTGCATTTCATTGTTCCTACATGCTATACATTTCAGTGTTTATTCTTGTACATTTCATTGTTCCTACATGTTATACATTTAAGTGTTTATTCATATTATGCATTTCATTCGTTTTACATGTTACACATATCCATGTCTATTCATGTTATACTTTTCATTGTTTCTATGTTAAACATTTCATTATTTCTATATCCTATTCATGTCAGTGTTTCTATATGTTATTCGTTTCATTGTTTCTGTATGTTATTCGTTTCATTGTTTCTTTTTGTTATAGATTTCAGTTTTTATTCCTGTTATGTATTCATTGTTCCTCTATATATTATACATTTTTTGTTCATGTACATTTCACTATTTTTGTGTTGTACATTTCACTATTTCTATATGTTATACATTTTTATTTTTATACTCTGTATTTTCAGGGACCTATGTATATGTATCATTATGGAAAAGGCCTGCTGAATTATCTGAACTATGTTTTATTTCAAGAGGATGACCCATTTGAAGTCAAAGAGGTAACACGTTTGTGTTTTGTTGTGTGCCACTTTAACCAGTTATCCACAGATTTTTTTTAAATGGATGTCATAAAATGTACACATTCAGCTACAAGCCTCTGGGTAAAAGTACTCACACCTCCCCCTCCCCCCCATTCCAAATGAATTACGTTGTTTAGTACTGGGATCAGATATCAGTCAAGGCATGAGATTTTTTATTTCAATACCGTCTCCAGCCCAGAGTGAGTGCTCTGCAATTTCATTGGGTAGGTGAATACCACTTACACCGACCAGAGGTCCATACCTGCATGGAAGCTAAAGTTTGCCCCCTCGCTGGGGTGGGGGGGGTGAGTAAATTCTTACTGATGCTAGTCCCCCAGGCCAGTAGATCTTTTTTTCCAATCTTAAAATTAAAATGGGGGAACTAGTGAATTTTTGTAGGGATGAGTAACATTTTACTCCTACTAGTCCCCCCCAGGCATTTGGGTGTCATTAAACATTGTGTTTGGGTGTCATTAAACAATGTGCTAGAATGTTGTTCAACAATGTGCTGGGGTGTCATTAAACAATGTGCTGAGGTGTCATTAAACAGTGTTAGGGTGTCGTTAAACAATGTGCTGAGGTGTCATTAAACAGTGCTAGGGTGTCGTTAAACAATGTTCTGGGGTGTTGCTAAACAATGTGCTGGGGTGTCATTAAACAATGTGCTGGGGTGTCATTAAACAGTGTGCTAGGGTGTCATTAAACAATGTGCTGGGGTGTCATTAAACAATGTGCTGGGATGTTGCTAAACAATGGGCTAGAGTGTCATTAATGTGCAGGGGTGTCATTAAATAAAGTGCCAGGATGTCATTAATATGCAGGGGTGTCGTTAAAAGAATCATTCCTTTCCTTCACCACAAACCAGAAGACTGAAAATATGACTTTGATCTTCTATAAATTTATATATTTCACTAGTAACTATTTATCAAAATGAATTGCAGTGATAGAAACCATATTTTCTTTTCTGTATCTAAATTATAACCAGATTTATTTGTTCAATATATTTTCAGATTACGGGAAACTGTATTCTAGAGATCTACATCGACTCTGAACCAGACCGCTTATCTGACGTGATTTTGTCATCAAGACTTCAGAACTACAGTACAGGTACGTGTACCCCAGTTTTCAGTGTCTTTATCAGAAAGCTTTCTAAATACAGTTAAATATTAGCAAGTAGTACATGTCAATAGCTGCCTCTAAATCTATTATTTTAGCTAAAAGTTTAGAATATATATTTTATAGACCAAAGTAAAGTTTGTTTTATTTAATGACGCCTCAAGAGCACATTGATTTGTATTTCATCATCGGCTATTGGATGTCAAACATATCGTTATTCGGACATATGTTTTAGAAGAATCCCACTGTCGCCACCTAGGCTACTCTTTGCAATAAGCAGCAAGGAGTCTTTTATATGCACAGTCCCACAGACAGGACAGCACATACCACGACCTTTGATGAACAAGTTGTGGACCACTGGTTGGAACAGAAAATAACCCAAACTGTAGATGGGTCCACTGAGAAGGATCGATCCGATGACCGATCGGTTCACAGGCGGACACTCTACCATTTGAGCCATGTTCCGCTCCCATATTTTAAAGACAATAATTTTATGATATGTTTTTTCAGACAAAGCTGTAGAGTTGATGAAGAAATGGATTGAACACAGAGACAACAGAGGAGAAAAAGCTAGGTTAGTGTTTTCTGGTTCAAATAATAGATAATTACTTGAACCGATCAAGCCACTAAATCATATATATAATGTCTGAATATAGAAGTATGCTGTTTATATTGAAATTAATGCGACCATGACATTAATGCCAAAAATGTGAGTCTGTGTTATTCATGTTAATAATATGAGGTCAGCTAAAATAAAGAACAGGCCCAAGTTTTATTTTTTTTATTTTATCTATATACACGTATGAAGAGTTTCATCACAAAACGCAATATCCCCATTTTTGACATTTTGAGAAAAATTGCATTTTTTTGTGTGTGGAAATGTGGCATTTGTGGATGGCGTTTATCACGTATTGGAAGGAAAGTGTATTTTCTACTGGTACTAAGCTCATACATGGCAGTTGTCGCGTTCTGCAAACAATTACAATATGAACTTGGAGAACTGATACAAGCCTTTCCTTTGGTGACGATTTTTCAGTTTTTTTCTAATTTGGCACTTATCGCCTTCATAAATTTTTTATTTTTTTTCAGTGGAACTGACCTGCTTGCTTTGATTAAACTTGATCTGTTGATGTGTGAACCGGACATAGCACAATCCACCCTCGCATCTATAGATGAGGTATAAAGCTTTGCATAATTATTTGTTTTCTGGTCTATAGAAACCTGAAAATGCTTTCTTGCATAATAAATACAATGCAATGTCAATTTTAAAATAATTTAGAGTGTTCCGTCATTTAACATCTTTTAGTACTAAAACACTCAGAATACAATCATAATAAAAATATATATATATATATATTAAATAAATCTTTTAAACTTTCTGGTATCAAAGAGCTTTAGTATACATTTTTTGTTTTTTAGGAGGACTGCCACTGTAATTTGGAAATAAAATTGCAATAATAGCCATTTTTGGTTTGGACAATGATGTCACAATTTATACAGATAGAAAAATGTTAAGAATTGTGAATGACATTTAAAACTGAAGAACAATTTTATAATCTCTCAGACAAAAGAGCTGGCTCTTGTTTCTTAAAGATTAATTTGTAACAAAAAATAAATTGTTTGGAAAAATGATTGCACCCACCACCCATTAATTATGGCCCTTTTGTAAATATTAAAATATGAATCTGTCACTGGGAGTATTTTACAGTTTATCTCCTACAGTTTAAATTGTAATATTTTAATTTTACAGATTTTATCACGAATTGTTGTTTATTATTCTTCAGAAAACTCTTGTTGATATTTGTGTGTCTCACCCACGACTTATTCAGAAGGATGCAACAGAATTTACACCTTTTGCACAGGTAATTACAGATTGTTAATTAAGAGCTTTTGCTCAGGTAAATACTCATGTTTAACTTATAGATTTTGCACAGATAAATTCTTGTGTTTAACTTAGAAATATTGCCCAGATAAATACTTGTGTTTAACTTAGAGCTTTTGCCCAGGTAAATACTCACATTTAACTTAGAGCTTTTGCCCAGGTAAATACTTGTGTTTAACTTAGAGATTTTGTACAGGTAAATACTTGTGTTTAACTTAGAGATTTTGTACAGATAAATACTTATGTTTAACTTAGAGATTTTGCACAGGTAAATATTCATGTTTAACAGAGAGATTTTGAACAGGTAAATACTCGTGTTTAACAGAGAGATTTTGAACAGGTAAATACAGTATTTAACATAGAGATTTTGCACAGGTAAATATTGATATTTAACTAGATCTTTGTACAGGTAAAAACTGGTATTTAATTTAGAGATTTTACCCATGTAAATACTGGTATTTTACTTATAGATTTTACTCAGGTAATTATTGATATTTAACGTATAGATTTTGCATAGGTAAATGTATATTTATAAATTTTTGTTAAAATATTCATTTTTGCCCACTTTTTATAAAACATATTTCAAAATAAAAAAATTCCAGAAAAATGCGTATTTGTACTAATTATCATGATAATGTATTTATACCCTACTTGTTTAATTCGGATGTCAGGGGCACAACAATAAATGTAAAAGTTTTTTTATGGGGCATGACATCATTAAATTTTGTGGTGTCATTCTAAACTTTCAACTGAGCACCATAATGGTGTACTTGTTTAATTCAGAAGACAGTAAATGTTAAAATTCTTTATGTGGCTTGACAACAATACTGTGATACCATTAAAAATTTCTTTCCCTGTTTATACAGGTTGTCCCCCCAAAAATGTTAACTTTTCATTTTTTAATTACTTTTGATGTATTTCACTGAACTCTTTTATATTTTCAGGTTGTATTCTAGATAAGAGGGAGTTTCTTTCCTGAAACTTTCATTATCCTAGCTTAACCATGACACTCTCAGTTGAGTAGTGAACAATAAGTGTTTAATGGTACCTTGTGACTGAAAGAATACTCTCAACCGAGAGAGTCACGGTTAAGCTAGGATGATGAAACTTTCAGTAAAGAAACTCCCAGATGTCCAGAACACAACCTGAAAATATGAAAGAGTTCAGTGAAATACATCAAAAGTAATTAAAAAATGAAAAATTAAGTTTTTTGGGAAGAAACCCTGTACATTGTTGTATTTGTGTGTTTCAGCTGATGCGACAACACCGATCCAGCTCATTTCTCCTGGTTCTCGTAGAGTTATGTGATAGTTGTGTTCTCACTATGGATTCTGTCATCAGGATGTTACAGGTACAGATATTACCCACATAGACAATAAATAGATACAACTACTGTTGATCTTGAAATTAATGCATTCATATTGACCGGCCTCCATGGGGACCGGTTAAGCTGTCGGACTCCAGGCTGGTAGGTACTGAGATCAAATCTCAGTCGAGGCATGGGATTTTTAATCTCAGTATTGGCTCCAACCCAGAGTAAGTGCACTGCAAAGCTCAGTGGGTAGGTGTATACCATTTACACCGACCAGTGGTCCACAACTGGTTTAACAAAGGCCGTGGTATGTGCTA
>JAULBS010074007.1:0-20743 GCA_032355785.1 Symmetromphalus regularis | reverse complement strand
TGGGACAGTGCATATAAAAGAACCCTTGCTGCTTATTGAAAAGAGTAGCCAATATTGCGGCAGCGGAATTCCTCTAATACATATGTCAAAATGACCATATGGTTGACGTCCAATAGCCGATGATAAGATAAAATCAATGCGCTCTTGAGGCATCGTTAATCGGTCCTCGCACTCCCCAGGGACGGACCTGAGTTGCATATATATACTAAAATATTTATTCTGCTCATTTGGACAAAAAGGAGCATTTTAAGGGGGAGGGGATCTGCTCTCAGAACGGATTTTCAAAGTGTATGGGAGTATAAAATATGTTGCGCGAAACCGCGAGCGCCAGGGAAAATTTTAAAAAGTGGTGCAAGCGGGCCTGCTCTGGCTCCAATAATTTTGTTAGCTTTTGGTAGGTTATTTATTCGTATTTATCAGACATCAACATATAGCCTAAGCCTAAGCCTATACAGTTAAGAAAACAAAACAATTTTAAAGAAGATCTGTACAATTTACATTATGGTAATGTCTTTCATCCCATAACATTTTAGCCTTTTTTATTTATTTATTTTTTAAATATATTATTATTTATTTTGTTTTTATTTATTTATTAATAATAATAATAATTATTATTATTATTTTGTAATGAAGGCGAAACACATAAGGCCCACTTTGTAAATATTCATATTGTAAATACAATTTATGTTTATTATTATTTTGTAATGAGGGCGGAAAACATAAGGCCCACTTTGTAATTTTTATACTCGTATCTAAATACAATTTATATTTAAATTGTTAGGGCGCTTCGCAACCTGTGTAAATAACAGTGCATCAAACAAAATTTATCTAAATTGTGTGGAGTTACAGAGTTCTGTGAAAAAAGTCAGTTATATAGCCCTATTCATTAAAATCCTTACTTATTATTATTGTTATTATTATTATTTATTTATTATTTTGAAACATAAAGTTTATATAAAATTCGTTAAATAAATGCTTCTAAATTAATCATTCGAATTTATTTTTCACAAATACTAACTACATGTATTCCAATAATTTTATCTCCGAGTTGACCTGTACAGTTGGCACATATGACGTCAGCAATATTCTAGCAAAGCCAGCTACTTTCATACGAAAATAGCCGAAAACGACAGTCTTCATCTTTACATACGTTATTTTTTTTAAAAATAAACTAAAAAATGAATAAAGACTGCCTCAATATAATATGTATTAATTTACAATATATATTTGACGCAATTTGTTTCACGTCTGGGCCTAAATAATATAATAGGCCTGTGCTTGGCCTTGGTATATATTCACGTGTATATAAAATTATAACCAATATTTTGCTTTTCATAATTCACAAAAGCGAAAGCAGGATTTTAAAGATATATAAGAGGGAAGCACCATAGAAATTAGAATAGAACAGTGTATCTTTTCATAATTGTAGTACAGTTCCCTCTTTTTTCACCAGTTTTTATTTCGGGTATAGATTCGTGGTTTCGCACAACACATTTTATACACACACACAAAAATGAGCCCCTTCCACACTTTGAAAAATGAGCCACCCACTTTGAAAATCAGCCCTACCGGCCTGTAGTACTATAAATCTGTGCATACATTACATTTAGGGCATCAACGATACTAGAAATGTTGCACACCCAATATTTCCATCTAACAACGCCAATGATTCATACACAAGCGACTTAATAACAGAAGTTCGTACCAAGCATTTCAAAGATATTTTGCCAGTATGTATTTTAATACCGTTAATCGGTTCAATAAGGGAAGTAACCCTTGTTGCCAATTTGTACAAAAGGTTTATCAATAATCAAGGTTTGTAAATAACTAAATTTCAACTTATTGAGATGTGAAATCAATCAAGGAGGTAATATAATGTCATAATATAGATATTGTGCACTTGCTGCTTTTATTATTTAAATATAATGATTTTATTTCTGTTGTAAACTGAACGCTAAACGAAAATAAGCCAACCATGTCCAAGTGTCAGACCGACACTCTGTCAATATTACAAACTCGGATCTTTAGAACTCATAGAAGCCGGAAGATGATAGAGAAGGAAAGAAAATCGCATTTTTTATTATTATAATATATACTATCCAGTGAACGCACACTTTTTAAGCTAAAGGATTCAAATGCATTAGTATAGGACTTCGTTGAATGTGTATCCCAAAGAGTGAAAGGTAAAGTACAAGATTGTACTATTACGAAATGCGTCCTATTTAGTATTTTTCTTTCGGGTCCTCAGTAAATAAACAATGATTGTGAGACCTATAATACTGCTCTAGATGTGTTGGCATTACAAGTATCAATCAAATAAATGTAAAATAAATGCAGAAAAGAGCATCAAAAATATTGTTTTGACAAAAGACCATGAACTGCAAAATACCATATGCCTGACACCTAGTAGCCACTGAATATACAGTGTGCTTGTGTGTCATTAAGCAATCAACCCTTTCCATAGCATCTGCTACTATACTTATTTAAGTAAAATCTGTTCAACCCCACAAATATATAGTTGTACTAAAAATGTATCTGTTGTCTCCCTTACGGCCCTAGGCCTTTTTTCTCTTAAATTACTTAACACTGTTAATATTATAATAACAGTCTAATTTGTATGTGCATCACCCTGCTATCAAAGGGGAATCAAATTATAAATTAAAGTAATGTATAATAATATAAATAATATAATTTTAAAATTACAGGTGCATGTGTTTGTGGAGATGATTATCTACATGTAGGAAATATTTTCATGGCTGGCAGTTTAGAAAGAGACGTAGAATATGCAGAGGTATGTATTTAAAACAATATATTATCATTGAATTAAACACTTGGTAAACAAATTGAACATTTACTTCTTTGACTAATATTTAATAGGTTGCCTATAATAACAGTGAGACCTACACATGCAACCACCTGTATTAAACAGCCACCTGTCTTAAGGGATCTCCTTTTCTTTTGCCATATCAGCTAATTTAGTAGAATTTAATCTCTATTAATAGCTACCTGTCTTAATATGCCCATTGCATTATGTTTAAGACAGGGTTGACTGTAAATGTATGTGTTGTCATGTCTATGAAAATTGCATAATCACTGCTGACACAAAAGCTGTTCGTAATGTTGACTAGAGTAAATACATTTAGATGTGTGAGTTACAAAGCATGTACATAAAAATGATGATTAACTAATTCAAGTAATATTTATTCTTTTTGTGCATTACTTTAAAAAACAAAAAAATGATCATAATATTTGTCCTGCTTAACATCAGACTTAATATTTGACTTTCATTATGTGACTATTGTTTTCTTTTGCTAGTACTTGGTGGAATGCAGCAAGCAACATCCGAAAGCTCTGCTTAACTCTGCAGCTAATATTGGCACCATTAAAGGGTGAGATTGGTTTTAGTGCATTTAGTACATGTATGTATGTGAGCAGCCTACCATTGTTAGAATCAGGAATTAGCATTTAACTGAGCACTTATCTTAGTGAGTGTACCTTGATAAGATATTGTGTTTTTCATATTATTATTTTGTCATCTGTTGTATCAGGCCATAGGATTTTACAGTAACGATCGTTACCGGTAGTGAGTCGGTACTGTGTCATCAAAATCATGGAACCGAAATTTCATTTCCCATGATTTTCATATCACTGCCACATTATTTCGGCAGTTTCTGAGGGTTCCCATGATCCAAAAGCACGGAACCGAAAAAGTGTTTCCCATGAAATTTGTAATCCTATGGCCTGTTGTATGCCACCTTTAAAATAGTTATAGCATTTACTAGTTTTTATATTATGTATTAATAGTGCATGATTAAAGTTTAATTTATAAATATATTGAAAAAGAAATGTATTTTATGCAATGCTTACTATTTGATTATTAATATTTTTTTTCACTTGTATTAATATCAGAAAATCCATTCATCAGAAGTTGTTAGAATTGTACATAGAAGAATGTGAAAAGCAACCAGAACACAAGGTAGATATGAAGATCACTGTAAGCCTCCACAACATATTCTCATTTCTTTGAAATCATTATCTAATTTACTTACGTAGTTATCATTTTAATTTCTAATTGTTATCTAATTTATAATTACCATTCTGATTTCTCATTATTATCTGAATAATTTTATATTATTATCCAGTGGTGGATCCAGAAAATCAATTTAGGGGTACCCCAATAATATGATGCCAATTCCTCGGATTCTTTAACATTAAAAATTAATAATAATAATTTTTTTAAATGTTATATAAATAAAAAAATTATTGGGGGGCCTGGAACCTTATAGATCTATTATCTATCTAATGTTAAATTATTTTATAATTTCTTATTATCTTTTTAATTTCTATTTTTACAAATAGTAGTATTACTATATATAAAATTATTTATTCTAATTTAAAACAGCATCTCTAATGTTTGATTTTTAGACAATGTGATTGTCAGAATGACAATGTATTTGACATCTACACAATGGTTTAACAATGTATTGAGGTCTCTTTTAACAACTGCTAACGTGTCATTGAATATTGTAGTTTTACAAACACTGCAGTACACACCACTTTTCATTGTTTATTATTTGTTTTAACAGGAGCTCTGTTATGCAAGTCATATTCTGCCTAAACTGATGAAGAGAGAAAAACTCAACTGCCTTATTCTAAATCTGTATCCAGCAAATGAAGGGTATTCCCTGGTGTTGAAAGCTAGAAACGGAATGGAGTCAGAAACCATCAAACTTCCATATGAGGTATCATTTATATAATATTTAGGCATTTCTAAACTTTTATCCAGTAAATTAATGTTATTCCCAGGTGTTGAAGGCTAGAAATGGAATAGAGTTGGAAACCATCAAGCTTCCATAAGAGGTATCATTTACATAATAGTTAGTTCTACATTTCTAAACCTTTATCCAGTAAATTAACGTTATTCCCAGGTGTTGAAGGCAAGGCAAGGAATAGGAGCTGAAAACCACCAAACTTCTGTTTGAAGTATTATTTATATAATATTTAGTTTCACATTTCTAAACGTTTATCCGAGGTTTTGAAGGCTAGAAATGTAATAGTGTTGGAAGCCATCATAATTCTATATAAGTCATTCTTAATGAAATATAAAAATATAATATTCAAGAATTAGGTCAGGACTATGTGGTTTTCTTATCACAACTATCCATGCATGCACAGCCATTTAAATATTGTGGGCAACAATGAATAAGGGAGTCAACAGTCATTTGAAGGGCGCCTACAGCATACTCATTGAATGTACAACATGCAAATTCAGTGACATGTTTATATATTTTAGAGCAACTATTGTCGCAGAAAGAGGGTGCCACAGATTACTGGGGAGTGGTCAAACAACCCCATGTCCCCTCGGCTGTGCTGGTCCTGAGACATTAAGTTAATGGATTTAACTCCATCACAAATGAGCAGGCAGATATTCCTTATATATTATTATATTCCTTATGAATTTGTTTTCTTCTTTCTGCAAGAAATCTCTAGTGTACCTATGTTTTGCAGTTAAATAGATATGGAGAAGTTCTTTTTGTAATTGTTTTATTTTGTAATAACTAAGATACATTTTTTTCAGGAATCAGATCTCCTGGAATACATTGATGCTGCACAGGTAACTTAATAATGTTGTTGCTGTTAAAAGTACTTACACGTGCCTACATCCACTGAAGGTTCAAGCACGTAATAATATTTCATTATTATTTCTTTTATTCTTACCACAAACATTTTTGGAAAAGCATGTTGCGACCATTTTGTCTATTTTTGTATCCATAATCACTTAATTTTATACATAACATTTAAAGATTCCAATGAAACTGTATACATAGACCTGTATATCCTCACTAGATAAGATATTGCTTTCAATATGGTAACAGATTTGTCTGAATGCATCAGAGGGTGGGACAATAGATGACAATAGGTTGTATATTTTGCTTACAGTTATTTTTCTGACTTTAAATGAGTGGGATGTAATTCACTAATCAAGTCCATTTCATAATTTGAGATGTGGTGGCTTAGCAAACTGATCCCTCTCAGTGAGCCTACTGAATTATTTCTAGTTCCAGCCAGTTGCCCACTACAGGTACATTAAAACACTGTTAAAATGGGCATCTGATTTTAATTCTTAAAATTCAGACATTGTGTGGTGGTACTTAATAGCTTTCACTAAATTGTTTTGCTATGGCATTGAGAGAGCAGTTTCAAGAAAATTAGCAAACTATATTTTTATTTTTACATTATTATACTGCCACAAACCTTTACATAGCTTTTGTGGTGGTATTGATGACTGCCACCATAAATTTCAAAAGCTAGAGTTCTTTTGTTGAAAGTGTCACAGATACTGTATATCTGATATCCAATAACTACTGATTTAAACAATGATCTGAGTGTTGTTATAACTAGATTACTGTCTGTACTTGGGATTACAATAATTTATATGTTTTTTTATTTTTAGTTACCTCCATTCTTAGTAGATCTACTGGAGAAAACTCAGGTATGAGCACTCTTAAATTATTTAAACAGTGTTAAAGTCATGTGACCTGGCATCACTGACACTACAGTATACAGACTATGTCAGTTGTCTGTGATTGCATAATTCATTTATTTAACCCCCCTCATCCCCAGGACAAACGTAAACAGATCGTCTATTGGGGGTCACACTTTAGTTACTTAATTAGTTTTCCTTTTTAAAAACTATGTTTACATACAAATCATTGATATTACAATGTATATACAATATGATTGCATGAATAAAACAGACAATTTTTCATATAGGTTAAAACATAAATTTACTAAATAGGTTTATGCACCAGAAAGGTATGTTTTTATCTTTTGTGTAATTAACATTTTCAATGCATGTTTCATTGTTTTATAGGTGAACTTCTTCTATAGTGGATGTGTGATTGTGGAGATTCGTGATTTCCGGCGTTCCACAAGTGCAATACATGACCATGATTCCCAGTACATTTTGCTCAAACCAACACCTCAGGTATGCTTACTTCAGCTGCCATAGCATATTTTCAGCATGATTGCATTTGTTTGTATTATTAACATCATTTACCAGTTTTAATAATAGAACTACTCATACAGTAACTAATTCTAACAGTATGAGTAAATCAGTACATTAGATGTATTCAGTTTCTTACTCATGTAGAAAGTACTAATTTTCAGACACTCAACAAAACCTTATTTGTAATTTTATTTTAGGTATTTAAATTCATGCACAGGTCTTGACCAAACACTCTCTTGCTTATTCTGTACAAGAATAGAAAAATACTCTGAATGACACCTTATAGTTATAGGAACGGGATGTAGCTCGTGTCGTCATGTGAAACTGTAGGTCATTGAATCGATGCTTCTCAGTGAACCCATTTGTTGTTTGGGCTATCTTCCAAAACTGGTGATCCACAACTGGTTCATCAAAGGCCGTGGTATGTGCTGTCCTGTCTGTGGGACAGTGCATATAAAAGAACCCTTGCTGCTTATCTTTAAAGAGTAGCCAATATGGCGGCAGCGGGTTTCCTCTAAAACATATGTCAGAATGACCATATGTATGACGTTCAGTAACCGATGATCAGATAAAAATCAATGTGTTCTAGAGGTGTCGTTAAATAAAACAAACTTTACTTTCTAAGTTATCTCTAGGTAAAGGATATGTATTTTCTTCATCATCTAAGTATACACAGTAAAATTAGCCACATATGTTTCACATACGTTTCTTTGAACATACGTTTAACAGAACGCATGTTTATCGTACATTTAACATATGAGTAGTTTGATGTTTCTTTCCCTAGTAATCAATCAAAGTTCTTAGACAATGTTCTTAGCAATGATAAAACAGTTGTCTAAAGTAATTAGAAAAGTGGCCTTTGTAGGATTTTAGGTATACATAATTCAGAAATGTATAATGGATATTTAAAAAATATAATTAAATATACCTTCGTTAGCAACCAAGATGGTGTCCATAGCAACAATGAAACTTAAATATCTTCAAAAGCCCTTTCCATGTCATTGTGTATGTCTTTAATGTATGTTTAACATTTTTATGAAACACATACTTTTATCATATGTTTAACGTACGTTTAAAACGTACGTTAAACATATGTCTGCCTATTTACATGAACAAATTATGTTCATGGACGTACGTGAAACGTACGGCGCTACTTTTGCTGTGTAGTGTATGACAATGGTCATTTTATTCTACATGACTGCAATTACGCTAGCGTGTGCGTGTCCGATTCTTTGAACATACACGCAACGATTTCCAATATATAATCAACTAATTTATGCTTTGGACGAATGGATGGCGTTCTGTCACTGTCAGACGGTTTATACAGATCATTTATGTCGCTTTCACAGACAGCGTACCGGATTTACACGCTATATGTTGATTTTGTGTAATAAATCCACCGACGCGCGACAACGTGTGTATGAATGCGAACATTTTAGTCGGATCGATCCTTCTCTGTGGACCCATTTGAAGTTTGGGATATTTTCCGTTCTAACCAGTGGTCCACAACTGGTTTATCAAAAGCCGTGGTATGTGCTGTCCAGATAAAATACCCCTTGCTGCTTATCGGAAAGAATATGTCCGAATAACCATATGATTGTGGTCCAATAGCCGATGATAAGATAAAAATCAACGTGCTCTAGAGGCGTCGACATATAAAACAAACTTTACTTTTTGCGAACATTTTAAACAAAGACAGGTGCTTTAAAAGTTCAGTTTATATTATTATAAGATATTACACATGTTCATAATCAAGAGTAAAAGCGGAATGGCTGTCAAAATATACTGATTCTTGTTTGACCTACTCCTGAAACATCTTGTACTTATACAAATAGAATATGATTAAAGCTGAGAAACTTCGACTTATACAAATAGGCTGTGATTAAAGCTGAGAAACTTCGACTTATACAAATAGTCTGTGATTAAAGCTGAGAAACTTCGACTTATACAAATAGGCTGTGATTAAAGCTGAAACACTTGAACTTATACAAATACGTTGTTATTAAAACTGAGAAACTTGAACTTATACAAATAGGCTGTGATTAAAGCTGAGAAACTTGAACTTATACAAATAGACTGTGATTAAAGCTGAGAAACTTGGACTCGTCTTTTGATGGAGTACTAGGGTATCTCAGAGGTAAACACATGAACGTCGAGCAATCATTCTTGATTAAACAGAAGCATTAACATTTCTGTATTGAATATCAGATGTTCTTGCTACTGAGACACTGCCCAATAAGTGAGGAGGAATGGTTTCCCAATTGGAAGATGGAGTTAGGTAACAAGTGTCCTCGACTGTGCATTCTCCTCGTGGGGCAACGGATGTAAGTAAGTAATTAAGTAAGTAAATAAGTAAGCAAGTAAGTAAATTAGTAAGCAAGTAAATTGGTAAGTAAATAAGTAAGTAAATTAGCAAGTATATATATAAGTAAATAAGTAAGCAAGTAAATATGTAAGTAAATAAGTAAGCATGTAAGTAAATTAGTAAGCAAGTAAATAGTTAAGTAAATAAGTAAGTAAATAAGCATGTAAATATGTAAATAAATAAGTAAGCAAGTATATAAATAAATAAATAAATAAGAAAGTAAATATATAAGTAAATAAGTAAGCAAGTATATAAATAAATAAGAAAGTAAATATGTAAGTAAATAAATAAGAAAGTAAATATGTAAGTAAATAAGTAAGCAAGTATATATATAAATAAATAAATAAGAAAGTAAATATGTAAGTAAATAAGTAAGCTGGTAAGTAAATATGTAAGTAAATAAGTAAGCTGGTAAGTAAATAAATAAATAAGAAAGTAAATATGTAAGTAAATAAGTAAGCAAGTAAATAAGTAAATAAATAAGAAAGTAAATATGTAAGTAAATAAGCATGTAAATATATAAGTAAATGAGTAAGCTGGTAACTAAATAGTTAAGTAAATAAGTAAATAAATAAGAAAGTAAATATGTAAGTAAATAAGTAAGCTGGTAAGTAAATAGTTAAGTAAATAAGTAAGCTGGTAAGTAAATAGTTAAGATTCGCTGTGGGTTACTGTATACATACCGTCCTCCATGATTCCAGTCACAAAATGTTCTTCATGTTCATCATATCACTGTCATGCTGCAACAAAAATAGAGTTCCTAAAAACAGAACAAAAAAACCTTGTTATTAATTAACATCAACATTATCATTTCAGTAGCTGTATCCACAACGCATTAAGATTATCTCCATTCAAATCATTATTATATCTGCCATTGAAGTTATTAAAAAGATCCCGAACAGCATGGAAGTTAATAGTTATATTGTGTTAAGACAGTAATAGTGGTATTTACTCATATGTCGAACTTGGCGAAATGTTCATCATTCACATCTGACTGTCACACTAAAGAAAGTACTGCTACTGTTGAACTCAAGTTAACATTAGCATCGTCTAATGCCAGTAACAGTATCCACCACATATCGAACTTTAACGCTGTATTCGTCGCTATTCACATTACACAGCCAGCATACTGCAAAGCAAAAACTGTTTCCGTTGAAGAGAATTGAAAAAACATGTAACGTAAGTTAATGTTAGCTTTGTGAACTCAGTGACAGCATTCACGACGATATCGAACTCGCTCAGATCTTCTTCTTTCAAGCCATATTATAATGACTGTCAAGCTCAAACAAGACTGTTCGGTACCACTGGTTTCCAACCACTATTTATCTCAGCGTTTCACTCAACGTTAAATCGAGCGTAATATATTTGGAGAACCAGAAATTCGCACAAAGAACAAATGCATTATCTTCTTTTAAGCTGTACACTTATACAAGGAAAGAGTCCAATGGGTGTATAGGCAATACCATTAGGTTCTGTACTCATAAAGCACTGTTTAAACAATGATGTGTACTGGCCTCCGTGGCGAAGTGCATATAAAAGATGCGTTTTGCTTATCGATAAGAGTAGCGATATGAGTGGCACTAACACTAACCTCTGTCCTGACAGACAGCACAGGAAAGTGATTTGTGTGACCAGGACAGCATGCTTGAACCTTAATTGGGTATAAACACGAAAATAAATACAACCAACCAATGATGTGTTCACGAGCGTATTATACACCATCATAAGCACAAAGATCAGAACACAGACTGTTCAGCCTGTAACGCCTTATATTTTCAGAAATTGTCGACATACCCAAAGATTAACTCTGTTAACTCTCAGTCATTGTTTTAGGAGCAACAGAAAAGTAAAAGAAAAAGAAAAGGAAGAAGTACAGAAATAAAACGAACCAGCCTAGCATACCACGTAATATGAAAACAGTGTGTCTGGCCATATCGCTTATTTAACAATTTGTTTTACGTCAATAGCAAACTCTCTTTTCATATCTGCATCTTGCTCTTCGTTTAAGTATTTTTTAAACAGTGATTTGATGCTGCTGGGATTGCGCTGCAATTTGGAAACATCTTTTGTATTATTGATTCCGGTATTGTTGAAAGAAACCGGAAACTGGAACGCGCTGACTGACGCAATGTTTTTCATCTTAGTTTAGCTGCAGGGCATTGTTCGATATTAAGCTGGAAAGACATCGCGAGTCTTTGATGGTGGCTACGTAATAACGCGCCGTTGATCTCACAAAACACAAGCTAATCATCTGACAATTTATTTTTGATGTCTACAACCTGCTCTGCGGATGTAGGATTTCTGAGAGGGGGGTCCAAATGTGGATTTCAGAAAGGTGCAGGGGTCCAAATGTGATGATTGAATAGGACTGGGGAAATAGGTTAATTTTCACGTCCTTTCACTCGGGAAAAGGTAAAATAAATACGAGAAGAGGGGTCCGGACCCCCTGGATCCATTATTGGTTAGTGCAGTGGTTACGCTATCAGTCTGGTGACTGGATGGTACTGGGAACAAATCTCAGTCGAGGAATAGGGTTTATATTATCTTTATCAACTCCAACCCAGCTTGAGTGCAGCTCAGTGGATAGGTCTACACCACTGACACCGACCAGTAGTCCACAATGGTTTTTCAAAGGCCGTGATTTGTGTTATCCTGTCACTGTGATAATGGTTACACAGAGATTCCTTGCTGCTTATCGGCAAGAGTAGCCACATCAGTGTGGCGGCAGCAAGTTTCGTGTCTCCTACTAACACTAACCTCTATCCTGGACAGACAGCACAGGAAGTTGAATTACGAGCCAACGACAGCGTTCGTGAACCGTAACTGGATACACGCACTTAATAATACAACCAAGCAGATTTTGAGACAAGTAAGTCTTGAAGATTACTACTACAGAGTAGCTTGAGGAACGTGTTAACAGAACAAAACAATACTTTTTTAACACTGTGTGCAATGTAGGCAATAGTGTATAATTCATAACGTTTCTGTTATATTCGCGTTGAAAATAAGAAGTGCCTCCTTCTCAAAAACCTTTAAAATATTAAAAATGTTTTGGTCTCCTACCTCCAGATACAAATCATGCTAGAAATATATATATCATGTGCGGTATCGAAGAGACACGCCACCTTTCAAACTATACAGCTGACATTCTCTCAACCATTCCCACACCAATTTGTGTTTTGGAAAAATTAAGGATCGATAACAAATGATTACGCACTACATATATTAAACTTAGTCCGATACAATGGTTGGTTGTATTTATTTTCGTGCTTATATCCAATTAAAGTTCAAGCATAGGTTCAAGTATTCTTGTCCTGGGCACACAATTCAGCTTCCTGTGCTGTCTGTCCAGGACAGAGGTTAGTGTTTGTAGTAGAGACGAAACCCGCTGCCGCCACACTAATACGGCTACTCTTATGGATAAAGAGCAAGGGATATTTTATATGCACGATCCAGACCGATATGAGGTGAGGTGAAAGTTTGACATGCCCATGTCCATTAGTTTCGGGCATGTCCACGACGGGCCCAGTCACAAGACAAGGGCACAGCGTCTGGGGCGGAAGTGTCCGATATAAAAGCTGTGTAAACTATTTATATTGCACAGTCGTAAAATATTTATCTCAGGCTAGTAGATACAGCACTGTGCGGATGGTGACACCACTTATTTTTGTGTTCACATCCAATTAAGGTGAAAACACACTGACCTTTATACACACAACTCGGCTCTCAGTTGTGTCTCAGTGTCTGTCTCAGAACGGATACTGGATTATTAAGTACGGCGTCGATGCAACTAAAACGGACATGCACTTATAACATACATGCACTTTTGAACCGTATTTTCTTTCTGGTATAAAGCTCTATAAAATATTGCGGACATAGATTGGCACCAATGATTCTGTCACACGACTGGTACATACTGGCATTATGTTGTATATAGGAAAGTGCATTTAAAAGATCCTTTGCTGCTAATAGAAAAAAGTGTAGCGAGTTTCTTCTGATGACTGTCAAAATTACTAAATATTTGACATACAACTATCTATGATCAATAAATCAATTTGCACTAGAGTTGTCTCTGGACAAACAAAGAAACAAACAAACAAAACAAAAACAACAACAACATCATCTTGTCTGTGCCAAAGTGGATACAGAATTTGTATGAGGGGAGGGGGTTATGGTGGTTAGTGAAAAAACATATGCTTATTATATATTCTGTTGAACCGTATATTTGTACCTGGAATAAAACACTAAAAATAAAACACTAAAAAACACTAGAATATTTTACGGACATTGATAATATCTATGATACTTGATAAAATAAAATAAGTGCGCGTCATGATTGACGCAAAATATTTCCGGCGTCTATCAATTTTAACTGTTTTTAAATACACAAAAAAAACTATTATTTAAGAGAATAAAAAAACAATGGATATACATGCATTAGTATTATAAAGATAGAATAGTGGATAATGGATATAATATATGCATATTATATAATCAAGACAATTATTCAGTTAATTATGTGATTGAAATAATATTCTTCACTCCCATTTTTGAATGCTTGACTCCCAAAATAAAACCCTATGAGTCATGATGACTCGCATTTTCCAGATGCTAGGTGGAACCTTGATTGTATCCAATGGGACTGTTTTGGTTATATAAATCGACTCAATCATGAATAAACAATAGGGGTGGAGGATGTACTGGAACATTTTAGTGCCATAAAAAATAATTCATTTATTCAATATAAAAATTAAGACAGAATAATATTTGTTGTTAATGCCAAACCTGTTTTCTGCAATTCTTGACTAAACTGTAAACCCTTAGGTTTTAGATTGTGACCATCAGAAAAGAAACAGATGAATCCCAGGGACCCCTCTTTTATAAAAGCAAGGTAATACCCTGAAATTCAGATAAAATATTTGAGTTTCGGGCCTTCCCTATCCCCGAACCAATTCACTGAATATAACGTTTCTATAAATCACCTTTTAGTTTGCAACCACTCCTACTAAAATACTTGCATTATCTCCTAGATAGGTTTCGATCCGGTAACACTACGTAATAACCCAGTCCCCCCTGAATTCCGCGGCAAAATTTATTAAATTCCGCAGTAAAATTAGCTATATTCTGCGGGAGGAATAATTTTTATTCTATTTTATGATCACTAAATAATTAAAAAATAATTACTTAGTGTCATCATTTTAACAATGGGTTCTTAAATAATGCTTCAAAACAATTTATACGTGATAATATCATTGTTATATATTAAATAGGATAAAATCCTATTCCGTATTCATGAAACGTGTGTAATTTACTTCCAACGAGTCTTCGGCAGTTTCCGTAACCTAAATAACTAACAACCACTTCGTAACCCATGAGGTGTTCAGGAGGGCGAGCGCTCACGAAAAAAATGCCTTGTTACCATCATTTTCTATCACATAACTTTATAAATGTTTATAAATTATTAGGCAACAAAACTAGTCTAGCACGTGAATGGGAGCGCTCGCCCTCCTGAACGTGTCACCAGTGGCATGTTCAATTTGTTCTGCGTAAACGGAAACAATCGACTGTTACCGAATGAAATTATAACCAGCAAACAAATCGCAACATCTAGACCATTTAATACGTTGCCTACTTTAAAAAACCAAACACTTTCTAATAATGCTTCAGTTTATTTTTCATTTATATTCATTGTGAAGTGATTAAAAAAAATCCACGGCGTAAAATTACAAATTCTGCAAGATTACTGCATGAAAATTGATTTTCCGCGGACGTACGAGAATTCTGCGCTGTGATACAAATTCTGCAAATTTTTCCGCTTCCTCGGAATCACGGAATTCACTGATAACCGCCCTGTATATTCCTGTAGGTATGGTTGATTGGTATTTATTTTCGTGCTTATATCCAATTAAAGTTCAAGCACACTGTCCTGCACACAGCTCAGCTTCCTGTGCTGTCTATCCAGGACAGAGGTTAGTGTGAGTAGGAGAGACGAAATCCGCTGTCGCTACACTAATGCGGCTACTCTTATCGATAAACAGCAATGGAACTTTTATATGCACAGACAGAATAGTACCTACCACGGCCTTTGATAAACCAGCTGTGGACCACAGGTCGGTGTAAGTGGTATAAATCTACCCACTGAGCCTTGCGGAGCACTCACTCTGTGTTGGAGCCGATACTGAGATTAAATATTCATGCCTCAACTGAGATTCGATCCCAGTACCTACCAGCCAGGAGTCCAATAGCTTAACCTCAGTGCCACGGAGGCTGGTCTGTATGTAATTTTTTCATTTTCCTTTTAAATGTAATATTTTACGTCCTGTTGATATTTGCAGCATAGTGCTAATTGCTGTTGAAAGCAACTATTGTACGTGTCCACAGAGACATTCTAGCAAGGTGAAGCCGGTTCTAACATTAATCAACGAACTGCCAGAGACGCACCCAGAGGAGAGGACTGCCACCCAGTAGTAATTACACTTGCAAAGGATAGTCTAATTACTTGCTTTAATTAGCCCATAGTGTAACACGATATAAATAATATATTTTCTCTGTACAAACTGTAACTAAGCAACTGTGAACCGTGTCAAACATAGCATTTAGAATACGTTGGTCAAGAAGCGAAAATCTGTTAAAAGATAAAATTATCTGGTGATTTCAAAAGGTTTTGCAATGCGTGCGTCAACAGAGCTTTTGTTCTCAAGAAAACACCTCAAACATTACACACATCCATACAGAGACGAAGCACGAAGATCTAAATACTCTTATATGTATGTATGTATGTATGTATGTATGTATACAAATGTGTCTGTGTGTCTGTGTGTGTCCGTGTTTGTCTCTTTACCTGCCTGCCCATGTCAAATCGTCAGTTATGAAGATACCAGAAATAGATTATATTTGTTTGACATCAAATAAGTTTACCATTTTGATGTATGTCAGTTGTGTTTGACATAGCACGCACATTTACCATATATCTTATGGCATTCTGTAACATTGACGATGTATGCCAGTAATACATGAACTAATTAATTAGCATTTAATGTATAATGGAATCAGCACGCTATGTCAGTATTTAATACCACTATGTCTAAAATTGCATCTCGTAACCACAGTTACGAATTGAGTTACATTAACTAAATTATCTTACCGCATGACCATAAAATGCGTATAGGACTATATATTTATTTTTCTATTTAACTAGTCTGCCATGACATGTAGACTATGAAAGTGTAGTGTTTCTAAAACTATATATTTGCTTTGATATTAGATATTGCTTAGTACAAATTCTACATTTTAACGTTATTGTAAAAAATGCGGTGTCATCATTTCCGAGTCATGCGCATAATACTGCTTCTGGCATCTTCAGAGAATGCACCAAGGATAGGTGTGTTTCAACACGTTCGTGACGTAAGCCTCGTTTCTGTAGTATTTTATGGAACATCGTTCATATGTAGTCCTTGATATACTGAACAGTCACACCATGGTACATTTAGTAACGCAATAGGCAACTGATATAATTAGCCAGAGCTATCCAAACCAATGGCATGCTATTTATTTATTTCTCGGTGATGATTATTTTATTTTTCCGGTTATGTGAGCCTGCTGGTGGTAATACACTGATATAGGTTTAGAAGTTATATCAACTAGATATACATGAGCTATATCACAAAACTCCTAAACTGAATTTTCACAACATGTAACTCGTTGTCTCAGGGATAGAAATTAAAAAAAATATTTCTACTAGTCTTGAGGACTATTAACATAGAAAGAAAAATTAGTCCACACAAAATTACTTGTTCCCCATTATTGGCTGGAACCATATGACCAACAGATCTACAACAACTGAGGTAAATTCTGAGAAAGCAAACTTTTGTTAGGAAGCTGTCCAGAGAATACTGTCATTTATCCATGAAATTTGGAATCTGATACAATTGTAAAAAACACCTTTACTGAGCAGGAAACTAGCAAATTTTACTCCTTTGCAATTTGTACTGGACCCAGGAGAGAGACGAAATTTAACTTCTATCCTTGTCGAACATTTGCAGGTTGATGAAACCTCAACAAAGTTTTGTTATCAAGTTAGTTCACTGAGCTATATGAAGGGAGAATATATTTTGCTGGTTTCGTGTTATATCACATATAACAAATTCTGGTTGTCAAAATTTAGAACACCTTCTGCCTCTGTTGGAAGCAGACATTTTGAAAAAAGGAAATGCGAAAGGTTTAATAGAAATGGAGTGGGTGAGCACAGAGAGGGATCTGGATCTCTTGGATTTCCTCACGCTGGATCAAACGTTATGTAACCCTATATAGTGATCGCAAAGATCGATCCCATATCCCAACGAACATCAAAAGGAACACTTTACAATTAAATATTGATTAGTACTTCAAACTAATTTGGCGAGCAGTGTTACCTAAATTTCTCTTCCGCGAGAGATCAGCGGGGATGAAGTATGAATTAGCCCTTAGCTACATCATACGACTACTATAAAATCAGGTAATCCATTTCTCTATCTATTTAACCACGTGACCATGAGAGTCTGGCCACATGTTGATGTCACATTGCATCGTAAAGACATTGTTATTGACATGATTGCGTTCACATGTGCTGTAGTCGCAGATTTAATGAAAAACTCGGATTATAACTAATCAGTGTCTACATGCACGGCCATCATCCGGCCCTTTGATGTTATTGAAAGAAACTATGATTTAGGAAGATCCAGTTAAGAAATCGAAAGTGACAGGTTCAGACGTTAGCAGAATAAGATATATACAATATACATACCCTTATCATATATATATATATATATATATATATATGATAACCAACTAAATAGGCAAACACATCCTAGGAATGACAAACATGCAACACGAATGTGTCCTTAAAATTTAATTTATTTAATGTGTTATGTCTGTATAATTATCATTCAGTTATACTATGTTCATAGGTCATTTGTTTTCCTTGGACAGCTTCAAGCAAATGTTTGTTTTCTCATGTTAGGTCTAGTCGATTTATATATCAAAGGTTTATATAATAGAACCCTTGTTAGCGAAAACACCTAGTGGGTTTCCTCTGCTGACTATGTGTCAAAGGCGCCCAATGAAAGACATCTAACAGCTGATGATTAATAAAACGACTTTATTCTAGTGATAAACATTAAAGAAGAAAAGGAAGACGGAGAAGAAGAAATAATAATTTAAAAAAAGTAAAGTTTGTTTTATTTAACGACGCCTCACGAGCACATTGATTTTTATCTTATCATCGGCTATTCGACGTCAATCATATGGTCATTTATTTAGAGGAAACCGCTTCCGCCACATATGCTACTCTTTCCGATAAGCAGCAAGGGGTCTTTTATATGCTCTGTCACACAGACAGGACAGCATATACCATGGTATTTGATGAAACAGTCGTGAGCTTGACAGGCGGACACGCTACCGTTTGAGCTACATACTGCTCCCAATAGGCCAAGACGCAATCTCCAATGTATATACGAACACATGAAAACTAGAAATATTTCAAATCTGACAGTCGTCTAATGGAGTGGAAATATTTGTTTTAAATGTGTAACCCCGGTAAATGATATTTCATATCGTTAAATTGGTTTTGAATATCAATCATAACCATTGTGAAGATACCAGTATTATCCCTTGTGGAAAATAATGTTCCAAAATGACAAGGCTCTGTCAAATCGAACATGTCCTAAAATGCCTCCTGTGTTCGATTTGATATGTCGACGTCACATCATGTTAGGCATCATCCAATCAAATATGATTGGTAGAAATTAAACTGTCGGGTACTGACACTTTCCATTGATGACATTCACATGATTTGTGAATTGTGATGGAGTTCTAACAACGCTAAATAATGCCAGACCCTAACCAGTGGCACATAGAATTCGATCTTTAACATTGTGACCAGTAATTTGATTTATCATGCAATATGACACGAACATATATTTGTAACTGCGACGTGAAACAGTGACCTGATGAAGCAATAAAGCCAATTACATTCCTAATGGAGATCAGCTTAAGGATGATGATTTATGATTTACCGAAAACAAAATAAATGTGTTTTAACGACCTCCCGTCACATTGAAAGGAAAGGAATGTCTGATTAACCACATTATGATTTTTTCATTTGTTTAACGACACCACTAGAACACATTGAGTTGTTAATCTTCAGCCACTGAATGTTAAATATTTGGTAATACTGACATGTCATTAGCAGAGAAAATCTGCTTCGTTTTTCCATTAGCAGCAAGTAATCTTTTAGAGAAACGTTCTCACAGACACGACAGCATATACCACGGACTTTGATATATAAGATGCGGGGCACTGATTTAAACTGGGTACTTCTATATTCAACGACATCCAACGTATTATATATTCAACGGTTACGATGTGTCAAACACACTGTGGACACCAGAAATTCGATGCCACCACATAAGCTACTCTTTTTAATTAGAAAGAAACGTATTTTATATGAACTTTCCATAAACATTTGAAAACATACTAGAGGGAAGGAAACAGACAACTGGTTCATAACAATCGGGCGAATAGGGCGTTTTTCTAAATGTTGTAGCGAACGGGCCATGACCTCACTCCATATGCTCTGCTTTAATTCTAAGCTTGTATATCCCTAATTTTGTACTAGGTACGGTTATATATATGACCCATGGCACACGTGTCACTCTCCAGAGATGACAATATAATTGTATTACACTCGCTCCTGAAATGATAAACAAGGTTGTTTGGTACACTCACCACTTCTATTAATAAATGTTCAAACGCTTGTGGTTAAGCAAGCGGCAAGGATGATCATAAAATGATATTAATAAAGACACGATATTGGCGGGAACACGTGAGGGAAGCCATGCAAGCGATGATCACTGTGACACGCGACTAAGAGCCGTTTCCTCCACGCCACTTGATAAGTAAGATTAGACAGCCTAAGACGACATTTCTCTCCGACTGCAGTATACAAGTCGCCAGCTCAAGCTCCACGATCCGCTCTCACAAATTGATACACTCTTCAAAATAAGTTAATGGCCAAAGCAAGGATTATTTGTTTAACTATACCACAGAACATAGTTTATTCACCAGCTATCTGAATAACAGTAAGAGCTAGTTTATATGCGCTTTTCTATGTCCTTTGTTAAAACAGTTTAGGACGAATGGCTGAATCAACAACATTTCCACATCTATACGCTGTAGGGGATCGATACGACGACCTATTGCACTTAAGACGAATGAAGAACATTTTGAGCTATGCCCTTCTGCAGGCGCGGATGCACGATTTCTGAAAGGGGGGAATCCAAATGTGATGGGTGAACAGGAATGGTTAATTTTCACGTCCTTCCATTCAGAAT